>PVLC010020874.1:0-28723 GCA_004027655.1 Graphiurus murinus | reverse complement strand
TCCCTCAACCTCCTCCTCTGCTGGCGCTTCCTGCTTCACTGGTTTGTGCGTCTTATGTTAGGAAGCCAAGCTCGGCCCCGGATGCTGGTTTGTTTCTGAGGAAGGCGAGGGGGAGACTGGACGGGACCCGGTAGTTCTAGTCGCCTTTGTTTTATGGCTGCAGTTTCCAATTCTCCTCTTGTCTGTGCAATTTGAAATTTCGTTGCTCTAGAAATTTTCCATGGCAGACTGGCTCCAAAAATCAGAGGACAGAGGATGGCAAGCCAAAAATATACCCTTCAGAGAGCCTTGCGATCAAAACTGTATGCTGCGTAAGGCCATTAACCAGCAGAGCAGTTTGGGCTAGCTAATCTGAGATGAAAGACATCTGCATGTAGATTCTGCCACTGATGAGCCTCCACCTCCAGCCCACTCATGGTTCCCTGCAGTTCTCTGGGTCCAATTGCTTTCTTATGCAACTACAGAAGCTTAGTCACCTAGTTAAACAGGCCTGCCTCATGAAGTAGACAAAGGTCAGTAAGAGGTGGGTCTCTGTTCTGGCCTCAGAAGTGCACCAGGGAAACATCAGGGGCTACTTAGCAGCCTGCTTATTCTTCCAGAAAGAGAAGTTGAACCGGGCGTGGTGGCACACACTTGTAATCCCAGTACTTGGGAAGTTGAGACAGGAGGATCACAGGTTCGTGGCCAGCCTCAGCTACTTAGTGAGGCCCTCTGCAACTTAGTGAGACCTTGTTTCAAAATATGGAATAAAAAATGGGGCTAGGGATGTAACTTGGAGGTAGAATGCCCCTGGGTTCAATCTCCAATACCGCAAAAATAAATAAATAAAAAGAGGGAGTTGAAGATTTTTTCTAAGTAAAACCTTGAAAAAGTTTGGGTATTTGGATGAGTTGGGGGAAAAAAAGGAGAAAGAAGTACAGTTGTTGTAAAAGGTTTTGGCGATTTCCTGTTTTAGTGCTAGGCTTGAAAAACCCCATCCCAGGCCTTTGGTGGACAGGGAGAGAGAGGTTTAAAAAAGAGTAGTCGGTCTTGGCCCTTGGTTTCATGGTCTTAATCCTTTTCCAAGAGAGTAAAGGTATTTCCCAACACTGATGGCCTGGCTCCAAGCCTAACCTCTCACCTGGGAATCCTGTCACACGTCAGGACCCCATCCCACCCAGGTGTTTCAGCATGCATGTCCTGTGTAGGCTGTAACCTACTTCCCAAAGCAGTTGCTTGAATTCTCTCTGCCAGAGCCTCTGTAAGAATCAGAGAGAACTCATCAGAGCAGGACCTTCGAGATCTCCCCAGAGAAGTAACTATAGTGGCTCCAAGTCCCCTCCCAGACGCCTGTCCCCACAATCTGATCACAACAAGAAACTCCCATCAAGATTTATGTTTCCTCTCCTGTGATTCCCTATTATTTTAGTTGCAGAAGCAGAAAAAGATGAATTCAGACCCCAAGGCGAGGGTCTAAATTCGTACCATTAGCTAAACTACAGACAAAGAAAGGACCTCACACAGCAGGTGTGGCTGAGTAAGGAAGCTCTCTTTACCCCAAGCCGCTCACCACAAAACCTCACCCTGGCATGGTGTTCGAGAAATTGCTTCTGCACACTGTCCGATGCATGCTTTCTAGCAGTGGAATCGCAAAGGTTTGCCTGGTGACTATCCAACTAATGGTCTTCAATTGCCCTATTCTGGCCCTGGAAGCAATGAAAACATTGCGGGTTGAAACTTTTGCCGATTCCCATGTTTAGAAGTGAGTTCAACTTTAAGATGTTAGGTGTTTCATGAGACGATAGAGCGGAGATCCTATTCGAAACCAGCTGTTCCCACCCCTGCCCCTGTTGTCCTGTGGTTCCTTCCTTTGCCCCACGGAGTCAGGAACCTGATATTAAAGACCTCTAGGATGGTCGGATGTGTGCTAACGCCTAGTGAGATGGTAACTGTATCCTCGAGGTGGGGAGTAGCGAGGTGGTCTCAGTAAAATGCTTTCATATCCCCCCGCCCCCGTCAGAACCCAGTCTTCCCTCTACAAACAATAGTATTGAACGAGACATCTGGAAAGGTTTTTCTAGTCTCCTTCTCCAGTTGTCTTGTAGTTGCAAAAGAACCCCCAAGACCTCGCCCAGACTCTAAGGAGTTCCGTTCTTCTTAAACTCTCAGCTCTCCTCTTTACACCCATTTTTTGGTGTTCCTAATGCAGGAGAGAAGGCACTAGCTTTTCACTAGGAGGCTGAGGTGCAGCTCCTGTAGGCATGTGAACTTCTCGGCACCTCTGGGTGCTGGTGGGGAAAGTGGCTCGCTTGGAAGGCCCTCTATCTAGCAGCCCCAAGACTGGCTCGGTGAGTCTGCAGGTGACTATGATGCACTTGCCTTGGCTTTTTCAAACTATCACAGCCTGGAGCATGCTGCAAGGCCATCGCAGCAGTGGATAGAAGTGCACCAGTACAGTGGTGCACACCTGTATCCCAAGTACTCGGGAGGCTGAGGCAGGAGGATAGCAAGTTCAAGGCCAACCTGGACAACTTAGTGAGACCCTATGTCAAAGTTCAGAAAATGGACCAGGCATGATGGCACATGCTTGTAATCCCAGTACTTGGGAGGCAGAGGCAGGAGGATTGCAGGTTCAAGGACAGCCTTAGCAAGTAAGGAGACTCTCAACAACCTAACGAGACCCTGTTTGAAAATTAAAAAATAAAAATAAAAAATAGGGCTGGGGTGTAGCTCGGAGGGTTCAATCCTCAGTATCACCAAAAAAGAAAAAGAAAGAAAATGGGACAGGGGACTCCAGGAAGACTAAGTAATATAAGCAAAAGCATGGAGGTAGAAAATAAATGTCACATATAAGGCCAGTGATTATGCATTTGGCTAAAGTGTGATGAACTGGAGAGATGTTTGGAGACAAATTTGAAGTATCTCACAACATGCTTAAATGAAAAATGAAAGGTCAGGACTCATTACGGCAGCTCCCAAGGACAAACCAGTAAGAGCGTCCTTTCTGCACAGAAACGCTCCTCCTCTCATCTTCCCAGGGGCAGACACTGCCACCCAGCTCAGATTTTTCCTGTGCTCATCTTGGAGGAATTTACCTTTTATCTCAGAGGTATATAAGGCGCCCACTAGAAATTCACACCTTCAAGGGCATCTGTTCAACTCAGCAATACTACGATTCAGTTTGTGCTACGTGGATGGATATGGTAAAGCCGTGGTTCTGGACTGAGCTCACTATTCTACACTGATTCTGAACAAAGTTATTCCTAAGAATTACTTCTTATCAGGCCCATACTTGCTATAAGGAAGGTATTTCTAAAGAGGAGCTTGAGCTTGATCTGAAATGTTTTTTAACTGAGCAGACCTGGAGAAAAGTGTAGCCCAGTATGTCTTTTACCTTAGCTGCATCCCAAATTATTTCTCCCAATCCAAGGAGTACCTCTAGTCAAAGCACATAATTGGCCCATGGGGAAAAAAGCCAAATATGAAAAGAAGAAAGATATAAATGTAAGTTATTTTTATTAAGTCATTGCTAAAGCAAATATGTAGAGGTAATAGTTTCTTTCACAGTAAATATATTTTCCTTAAACAAATTTAGTATTTTGGGAAATAGTATTACTTACCCTAGTAAATAAAAGATTGCCCCCAAATCTCTTTTAAAGTGGTGCCTATGTATCAAATAAGCAGTGTGGTAAATGCAACGTCTTCCTTGTTAGGTATATTTCTACCTCATCCAAAGTATACCACGTTCAACATGCCAATTCAGCCTGAATATTACAAAGAAGAAAAAAAAAAGGTTTTATGTTCCCACAAGGCATTGCAGAGCATCTTAAATGCATACTATTTCACATTTTAATGGTTCGATCTTCCAATACTAAAGCCATTTTATTTTCAACACTAACGAGTTAAAATGAGATGCGTGAATTCCAAAGGGGCTCACCCTGGTACTTTGTATGTTGGACACAGATACAAAATGCCTACCCTGATTCTTATGCATACCGGACAAACAAAAGGCTAGTGCAAAATCCTCCAAAAGGAATCACTTTAACAGCCCAAGTTCTCCTTTCAAAACACATAGGAGGGACCTCAGGAGCCTCCAAACACGTTTGAAAACCTGGTCAAAATACATGTCTTCAGCTGCCATATGCTTGAAATAGACAAAGCGGATCATAAAGCAACCAAGACAAAAACCCTTAACATGCGTAAGCCCTCTTGGTGTGCCAAGGGTATTCTAGGAGTCTGGATTCGCATTACAAATAGACCCGTTGGCTAAAACCACTATATCCAGATCGGGTGCAAATTACTGCAGTGTACATAACCAGTGTCATTTGAAGGGAAGAGGGGTGCGTGCCTGGAATGCAGTCACTGCTCATTTTGCATGTGTTCAAACAAACGACAGCGCTTCCAAATCACAAATTAAATTAAATTAGGTTGATTTAAAACATTCCAAAGCAAGTTGTAACATTGTAGAATAAATGCTCAAAGTCAGCCATTGGGGAAAGGCTTATTTACATAATTTACCCTAGACTTAGAAACTGTTCGTTTTGACGTGGGACGTGTTCAGGAATCTGAGAGGGGCGGGTTTCTGCCACTAGAACCAGAGTGTGCTGGCGCTGGGAGCCTCACCCAGACCTTGCCAAAGCAAATGACTTCCTCCCCAAAGGACTTACCTTAACGTTTTGCCCATTTCACCCACTTAGGTATTTGCACAAAACTACCTTTGTCTTAAAAGTCCCTGTTTTGGTGTTTAGGCAGAAGAGCACATTGCAGGTGATTCCTCTTCTCCAACTTTACATTTCCTTTCTTCCCAAAAGGTAGCTGTGAATTCCAATGTGTCATAATACACACATGGCACAAAAGTCAGATAGCAACTTTCAACAACTAGGGGGTACTCTCCACAACCTAACACTTTGGTTCATTTGTTCACCGTCCGAGTAAACTTAACTTTAACCCCAAAGAACAGAAGGGTACTGTGTAACGATGCCAGGTCACAGGCCAGCAGGGCTGTGGAGCCTGTTACAGGTAAGATGCATCCAAGTTCCAGTTCTGTGATTACAAACACTTCTGGGAGGAGATGCAGGGAGTTAAGACTGGCTGGGCCCTGTGAGTTAAACTTTGAAGTAGTTCACCACCCATGATGGAAGAGGTTCAAGATGGCGTACACTTCCACACGAGACCAAGCAAATCACAAGCCCACAAGGCAGTAACTGAAAGGGGCCAAAGTAGATCCCCAAGTAGCAGCCTGGGGGCATCGCGACTGGCCTGGAAAATGGAGTGGGAATTACTTGCAGAGCTCCTCGTCCTTTCCCAGCAGACGATGTGACAGTGTGTCTTTTCTATGGAAATCTCTTTGTATATATGTATACACTTGGTATGGCCTTAATGCTGCAATTAAGGATTTGTCTGGCTACCACCTTAAGCAGCGTGTTAAGCAATCGCTTCCTTAATGTATGTAATATTTTTACTTCTTACTGGACACTCTACCTTGAAGAACCAATTCCCTTTGGCCCCTTACTCTCCCCTTTTTTGCATGAAGTCATAAAAGTTATGGCAGTTATTTTTTGGCTTGTAAAAAAAAAAATCTATTTCTGCAGTTTGAAGATGGAATGTAAAATTCCTGTGATACATGTATATAAAAGTATATTTATTGAACCATCCATACACATACCCATGCTGATTCCAATGGAAAAAAAATTAAAGTTTTCTGAAATTTTCTGTGGTTAACTCATCATTGTGACTATTTAGCTAACTTTATATGCGAGAACTTTTGAAATCTTGCCATTACCCCAGAGAGAAACCTATATATGACCTGGAAAACATGTCGCTTTACACAGGCTTTATGCTGAGAAATGAGAGCTCATTGGTTCATTCAAGAAACATTTATTGGCAGGTGCTAGGGGGGTAACAGAGATGACGCAGACACAGGTCCTGCCCACAGGAGCTTACAGTCTAGCAGGCGAGACAGAACACGTAGGAGGGATACATGGTCAGAGCTGTTTCGGTAAGATGAATCTAATATTGTGTATAAAATAAGCTGGGATAAGAAGAGGTAATGTGAAGCTGAGAGACTACGGAGATTATCTAGGTGAGCAGCAAAGAGCTGCGAGAGGCCGTCGAGGTAGAATGGTAGGACTCAGCCGGGGCCCGGGTGGGAGCTGACCAAAGGGAAGCGGAAGAGGCGCTGGTAGCACAGGGACGCTATGAACTCAGAGCAAGGGCGGGCAAAGTCTGTGAAAAAGAAAACTGTCCTGCACAGAAACGAAGTGCCTGCCACGCACCAGGCATGCTCGGACACAGGACACGGTGGCCAACTTGTTACCCAGACCGTGGCGGGAAGAACCACAGAACGCCCCCACTTCCCCATGGAAACGTCTCAATGCCTACAATGTGATGGATCTAGACTTTCCCCAGGCATGCTTCCCAGGGGAGAATGACAACAGTACCACAGTAAGCTGTTCCACTCAGCGATCACCTGGGGACTGAGTGTAAGCCGTCAGTGTCCCTTCTGATGGAATGCAGATGCCCCGGTCCTTGTCCTCTGGGAGATTACAGCCTGACAAGGTACTAAAATACTGTAAATAACTCTAGGCACAGGGTAAGTTAGGAGCCACGACAAGCAGACAGTGCTCTAGAAGACCACACTTTAAAGATGAAGGCTGGGAGGAGGCCGCAAAGAGAGGACACGAGGGAAGCGACCGGACGAGAAGTCCGATTCTCACTCCGTATTCTGGACACATCAGACTCACAAAGGGTTTCGGTTTCGTTTCTGTTTTGGGGGAAAAACAGCTCTTGAACGGAATCTTGACAAAAACGTCCTAGGTGACAGACTGGGGGCAGGGTGCAAATCCAAGTCCGCACCAGAAAGAGAAGGCACTTGAAGCCGGGGTGGAGGGGTTCGGGGGGCTCCGCATGCTGGAGCATCCGTTCCGTAAGGATGAGCAGGAGCACGGGAAAGGAGTAGCCGGACCCTGACACGCACACAGTGTGGCCAGGCACTTCACAAGGTGTAGATATGCCTAAGCCAGCCGCTGCCCCGTAGGAGCTTACAGTTACAACAATACAGGCGAGAAAAGCACCACAATGTACAGATGCAGAATGCTCAAGGACTTAGAAGATTCCAGCTGAGTTTCAGCTATTAAAACACCAGGATACCCGATAGCTTTCTGAGCTAGTAGTAAACCCATCCCTGAGGGAAGCCTAAGTTAATGTCCTTGGAGAGCAGGCCCTGGTAGAGTGGGCCCTAAGACAGCTCTAACACAACAGAAAACTCGGGCATGAAAAACCCCAACTACACAGGAAAACGGGTAAGCATGTAAGATGTGGTGCCTTCCCTTCTCTCCCACAGCCCAACCTCCACAGCTCCAGCCTCCTACAGAGAACCCACACTGCTGACTCCTCAGGAGCCTCCGTATTTTTTCTACGAGCATATTTAGAACTCTGTATTAACAAATCCTCTGAGCTATCTGTCACGTTAGTAAAATGAAGGGGTTGAGCAAATTATCTCCTAGCCCTTTCCAGCACTAACAACCTAGGCATGAAAAACTCTAAGAGTTATCTCCTGTTCCTTCTAGTAATAACCTAAATAGGGGGGGGAAAAAACTTTAAGGTAATAGTTTTATTTTTCTCAATTAAAAAAAGTTTAATATAAAGAATCAACTCCTATCCCATTAGCTAAAGTCTACCTCCACCGCACGCTTTCCCAAAATCTAACATCTACCTAGACATGAATTTATTTTTAAAACATATTCTACAAGCTACTCTAGTTAAATGTGCATCAAGTGTTAAAAAAGAAAGGTCCTCTTCTCCCTTGCTTCATGGTATAATCTCTTCATTTAAAAGAACTCAATCAGTATGTATACAGTACTCAAAACAAAACCTTTTGATAGAAACAAACACAAAATACAACAGGAGACATCAAATCCAGGGAGAACCAGCAGCCAAAGTGGCTTAATTACAGCAAGAGTGGAGATTGTTTCTACCCAGATTCAACAGGATATAACTGCTCCCCTAATAATTACCAAAAGTACAGGCAATCGTCCTCAAGTTGGCTCCTGAAAAGTAAGAACTTGTTGAAGTATTTCAATAGTGAGGTTTTGATACTCTTAATGCACAGCCCTTAAAATCTGAGATGCTAGCTGTACTAAACATGTAAGGGCTTCTCTAATGGTTTATGAAGTTACAGTGGAAACATTTCCCAGTATTATTTTCTTACATGGAACTAAAAAAAGCGACTAGGTTCAAGCTGGATGCTGGAGAGGAGGAAGACGTACAAAGTTTCGAGAATAAGCCCTATAAATATAAACTGAAACTTGATTCTAATCCAACTCAAGCATAATCAAAACCAAAACTGCTCCAGGGTTAGGTGACTTCTGTCAACTTTTAACGCACTCTGAGAGCAGGAGCACGGCAGTCTGACCTATTATTGATCAGGACAGGATGGTGACAGCCAAGGTCACAAGAAGCGAATCTCATCACATCGGCACCGCTTCCCCTCACTGCCGACTGTGGACTGCGTAGGTCCCCCCGACCTCAGTGTCAAGTGAACACAAGCCCCAAGCAGCCCTACTTTCCTCAGACAACCAGAACTCACACTTGTCCTCGAGCCCACCCTCTCCCGCACAAGCCATTGCTAACTTTCTAAAAACACTCTGGAAGGTTCTCTAGCTGCTGCCTACTATGGGTACGTCAAGCAGTTAGCTAAAAGCCGATGTTCAAATAAATGTTTTTTTTTTTTTTTAGAATTGCTAAAAAGTCAACAATGATCTCATCTGTCTGAAGTTCTACAGAGATTCTTTTAAATAGCACAAAAACAAAACAAAAAGACATCTTTAGATCAGTAGATTTCACAAAAGCAACCATTTAAAGGAAATGTCACTCAGCATAAACCATGGTCTACAAATCAAAACTTCATAGAAAGCTGTTTCCATATAGACTCTAGCTGCTTTCTATAAAGTGCAACATTTTCCACTAAATCTTACACAGGCTTTTAAACAAGAGATGAAGAAAAGTATCAGGCGTGGCAGTTTTTAAGTATAAAACACAACTATAAACTCACCTGAATTATGCTATAAGAATATTGTTATCCACAGATTTCAAATTTATATTAAATGTGTTATTAAACCAGATGAGAACACAATTTAAGAACAAATCGTTACTGTGTTATTAAGAATCTACAAATATCAAGGAGAGACCTACAAAATCCAAATTCCATGATCTCATTTGCCCCAAAGAGAAGAAGAGTAATGTTAATAAACTTCTGAATGTCTTTCACACTCAGGTCTCTCTCTGTAGTAGTAACTTCATTACAGAAACATCCGACTCACTACATGAGTCATTCCAATGTAAATAGTCATTACGATGCTACAAGACACCGTTGGGAAAGCCAGTCTGTCCTTGATACACGAGTGACCCTCCAGCCTCGTCATCTACCTGCGCTCGTGCCCTCTCTCCCATCTGTTATGTTGGGGATAACACCATAAAATCTACAGGCTAGATGTGAGAATTGAGTTTTCTAACCTAAAATCCAAGTGCAACTAGTAAACTAATGCTGCGGTGGTCACCTGCTCCCCCTAGTCAGACACGTGGGCTGCGATTATTCTTTATTCTGTGCTCAGCAAGAGTTGAGAACAGACTACAACCTCACCATGAAAGCAAACAGATTTTTGTAAACTCAGGATCTATTTTCAACAGGTCTTAAAAGACTGAAACCCACTAAACCAAACTAATCTTACCTAGTTAAAGTATTTTTTCATCAAATCTTAAGCTCAGTAGCAAGGAAGTGTGCATCGGGCCATTCCATACTTCAAAATCTGAAAAGCTGCAGGTGATGAAATGCTATTGACTTTAGAAAATCTTACCCCACGAATTTTACTTCCGCTTCCTGTGTGAACGTAAGCATCTCACTCTCATGTTTATTCTGTCTTTTGTTTTTTTGCAGTGCTGGGGATTGAACTCAGGGGCATTCTACCTCTGAGCTACACCCCCAGCCCTATTTTGTATTCTTTATTTTGAAACAGGGTGTCACTAAGTAGCTGAGGCTGGCCAGGAACCCGGAGAATGAACCCAGATCCTCCAGTCTCAGCTTCCCAAGTACTAGGATCACAGGCATGTGCCACCACGCCCGGCCTCATGTTTATGTTTATTCTGTATGCAATAATGTAAACAATGGTCCTTGATGCTAAATCCTATTTCTCAGATCCAATGCTGTCCATCCCTTCTTTTTTTGCGGTACTAGGGATTGAACTCAGGGGCATTCTACCTCTGAGCTACACCCCCAGCCCTATTTTTTATTCTTTATTTGGAAACAGGGTCTAAGTTGCGGAGTGCCTCACTAGGTAGCTGAGGCTGGCCGCAAACCTGGAACCTCGGACTCCCAAATGCTGGGATTACAAACGTGCGCCACCACGCCTGGCTGTCCATCCCAATTCTGATATTTTGAAGTTACTCAGGAAACCTTTTGTTTTCTGAGATTATGCAGCAATTGCCAACAAGTTACAAGCAGCATCTAATATAGACTACACCCGTTTAAAACTCACTCACACTGGGTGCACGCACACACACACACATTTGGTACAAAACAGGGAAAGGAAGATTTCTTAGAAGAGATGTTACTAAATTCCTGAAAGAGATTTACATTTCCTGATTATTTATCTGAGGCTAAATTTCAAAAGGACCGCGACTTCCTTCACCACCCTCCCCTCGGACATCGGGGTCCTTAAAGGGGTGGCCTCTGTCAGATGCAGCGTTGCCCACCCCCCAGACCCCTCAAATCCTGCATTCCCACACGCCCTCCAGGATGTGCTAACAATTCCAACTTGAGAATCACTACATATAGCTACAGCCTTCAAATTCTGATTAGAGAAAAATTCTGTTTTTAAATGTATACCTTACTATTCAAATATGAAAAATAATTTCTGAAAGCTATAATCTATGACCTTGAAGTTACTGCAACTAAATTTTTTCAAAAGTAACTCAGGCTAACATCATCTTTTCACCACAAGCTTAATATAAGCTACGGAAGTACAAGCTGATTTCCTTCCAATTATCAGTGGTTACCAAAGAGTTAAACTGGCCCCAAAACCAGGCAAGTGACTCAGCTGCATGAATCTCTTTGTGTGAAGGAGATACTCACAAATTTTAAACACCTGAGTTACCGGGACCAAACTGATAGCGTCACACGTTCATTTTAGTCTTAACTAACCTGTTCACAGCAAATCTACAGTTTTTCAGTAACAACAAAACAAAATATGATATTCCTACACTATGCTTGAATGACAGTCCTACAGATGAACACTGTTAAGAAGAAATTAAGTTACATCTGCCCAGCCTTGTTGCTCTTGATTAATAATGACACGTGAACGCACAAGGACACAGGTGGAACGCACACAGGTGGACCCACCAGTCACCCGCCTCACACACAGCACTCGACCAATAATGAGCTATGGAAAGCGAGGATGCGTAATCTATAACCGCCAGGTTACATTTTCTTCCAGAAATATTTTAATAAAAATTGGCCATTTCCAAGAAACACCCACTGCATGCCCATCAAATAAAGAACCGTAACAAAATAGAAAATTTACCATATGGCTATGATTTAAAGAAAAAACTGCGACACTCGAGCACATCAGCAAAGTCCAGTATTAAAGTCATATTCCCTCTTATGGGCTATGATTGAGAATCTGATTGGATACCAAAATAAAACCTGATACGAATGCTGAGCCCCGCGAGCAGGTCACAGGACCGCCACACACGCGTCCACGCCCGAGACCTGGCTGTAGAGTAAGGCAGAACCAAGGTCAGGAGAAGACACAAGTGAGGAAGAGGGACCGCAACTCCCCACGTACTCTCAACCCGGTAACACAAAGCTAGAGCGTTTATTGTTTTTCTTTAAAACACTTGCCAAGACTAGAATCAAGGATAAATAGAAGGCACAACAGTTTTGCTCTGGTTGTTATTCAGATTTGGGGAATTTTTGTTTTCTTTTCTTTTCTTTTTTTTTTTTACAAATACAAATGAGAACTACTTCAAAAAAATCTAACAGTTCAAGAAAAGCCTATCAGTTGCATTCTAGACATTAAAACCTATCTCACAATTTAAATTTCAATGGTAAAAACAGTAGGTTTTAGAATTGTTTTGTGATCACATATCAAAAGAAAAAATTCTATTAATACCTTTTATTCAATTTTTAACCATACCAGGGAGAATCAAATGTCAAATTTTCCAAAGAGCAATTTTCCACATCAGAAGGTAGTCATAACTCTTAAATAAACAATTTGGATTTTTCCAGCCTCCAAAATGTTTATCAAAACCTGTATTTTTTACAGGGTTTGAAACACGTAGAAAATAAGTAAGAAATATTCCAATGAATGAAACATACCAAATGTCAGTAATAAGTGAGACACATTCCTTTGGGGAAATGGCTGTTTAAAAACAAACAAACAAAAAAAATCCAGTCCGTATATGCAAAGTAAGCAAGAAAGTTCAGTCTTTTTTGTTTTTCTTCTTCTTTAAAAATCCGTTACTCCTAAAATATCATTCCACAAAACTGGAAGTGAAAGACTAAAAGGCCGGGGAGGGAAGGAAAGGGAAGGAGCACACACCATTAACACAAAAAGAAGTAAAATTGTACAAACTTAAGCAGTTTATAAGACTAGGGTGATCAAACTCCAAAGTAGCAAAGGCTGGTTGAAGAGTTCCACCACTCGCAGGAGCTGGGGCTTCTATGCTTCGTGAAGATCAGTGAAGAGCAGCGGCTCACTGCCTGGGAGCAATACCCCGGCCCACTCCAAACCCTGGCTTCTGCACCATGCCTCCGCGGGGAGGGCCTCGCATGCCACCGCCCAGCCCACCCCGAGGGCCTCCGGGTCCTCGCAGGCGGTTGTCTCGCCGGTCCCCTTCCCTGGCGGCTCGCGTCTTCTTCTCTTCCACATTCAGACGGACTTCACCTCGGAACATGATGGGCTGCAGGAAACCAAGGTAACCAGACTTACAAAGCTATCAAGAACCAGCAGCTTGCAAATCAGCTAAATTCTTACAGTTCAGTTCTTGCTTCTTGTTTTGAACTCAGAAAGCGTTTCCCCATTTACAAATGAATGGAAACATGGTTAGGTAGGCAGACTAGTTTTAAGAAGCCAATTTAAAACAGTACCACAGCACAGGTAACTGTCAGAGCACTTAAACTTATGTGAACAAAATATAAATAAGAACTGCCACCTCCTCCATGCATTTGGAGTTTTAGGATAAAAACAAGTAACATGAGATGATACTGTAACATATTTATGCAAAGTACATATACTTCTCAAATAAAAACATCATTATACTAACCTAAAGGCTAGGGCGGGAGGGAAGAACTTACAGGGGCCTAGCTGGGAGGTGTTAGCTCTGAACCTCCTTGCTACATTACAGCGTGTCAGAACACCATGGTCATTAGAATGATAGAAGCTGAGCCGGTCGTGGTGGCGCATGCTTGTAATCCCAGCATTTGGGAGGCTGAGACCGGAGGATCCAGGTTCGCGGCCAGCCTCAGCTACCTAGTGAGGCCCTCTGCAACTTAGTGAGACCCCGTTTCAAAATAAGGAATAAAAAATAGGGCTGGGGTATGTATAGCTCGGAGGTAGAATGCCCCTGAGTTCAATCCCCAGTACCGCAAAAAAAAAAAAAAAAAAAAAAAAAATGATAGAAGCTATTTCTGTACTCAGAAAAAAATGACTGAAGGAAGTACAGTAGACATCTATCAGTAAAGTGAAATAAGAAGAGGCAAGATATATTCCAAAGTACCCAGGAGTACAATCCCCAGGCAAGTTGGTTTTTTGTTTTATTTTGGTGGTACTAGGAATTGAAGCCAAGGGCACTGTACAACTGAGCATTTCCTCCAGGCCTTGTTTTTTGTTTGTTTGTTTGTTTGTTTGTTTTTTGAGGAACTGAGGATTGAACTCAGGGGCTTTCTACCTTCAAGCTATACCCCCAGTCCTATTTTTTATTCTTTATTTTGAAACCGAGTCTAAGTTGTGGAGTGCTTCTCTAGGTAGCTGAGGCTGGCCGCGAACCCGGATCCTCCAGTCTCAGCCTCCCAAATGCTGGGATTACAAGCGTGCACCACCACACCTGGCTTTTGTTTTTTGTTTCTATTTAAACAGGATCTCATTAAGTTATTGTGAGGTGGCCTCAAACCTGTGATCCTCTTGCCCCAGCCTCCCAACTATTGGGATTACAGATATGTACCACCACACCCAGCTACGAAGGTCTTTTGATAACAATGGTTAAACATGATGGGAAAAAAATATATAAGAGTGCAGTAAGGATGAATACATTCTGAAGAACCAAGACACATCCCGATATCACACGAAAGCAAGAGAGGGGAGAGGGAAGGAGGGAGCTGAGATGAGGGCTGCTTACCCTGTTGCTAAGGACCTTCTGAACAGGCTCAGAATCATCAAACACGACGAAACCAAAATTGGGCAATTTCCCACCACTGTTTATGCGCAGTTCCACCACATTCCCGTAGTCTGCAAGTGAGACAGATTCTCAGATAACACTCAGAGGAGAAGCCCCCAATCCTTTCTTGTGATGCTGGGGTTTTTTTGTTTTTTTTTGGAAACAGTCTCACTAAATTACGAGACTGGCCTTGAACCTGTGGTCCTCCCACCTCTGCTCTCAAGTGCTGGGATGGAGGGCGTGCAGCCCCACGCCTGGTGTGTGCAGTCCAATACAGTACCCAGAGGTACGCGTGGCTACTGAGAGCACCTGAGACGGAGCCTGTCTGAACTGAGAGGTGTCAGGAGTACAAAATACCCACTGGATTTCAAAGACTTTGTATGTATTTGTTTAATTATTTACCTATGTATTTATTCATTAATTTATTTTAGGTATTGGGGATTGAACCCAAGGGCATTCTACCTCCAGGCTACATCCCAGCTCTTTTTACATTTTTTTTTTCTTTTTTCGATACTGGGGATTGAACCCAGGGGCATTCTACCTCCGAGCTACAACCCCAGCCCTATTTTTTATTCTTTATTTTGAAACAGGGTCTAAGTTGCAGAGGACCTCATTAAGTAGAGGCTGGCTGTGAACTTGCAATCCTCCGGTCTCAGCCTCCCAAGTACTGGGATTACAAGCATGCACTAACATGCCCGGCTACTTTTTATTTTGAAACAGGGCCTTGCTTAGTTGCTGAGGCTGGCCTCAAACCTGCAATCCTCCTGTCTTAGCCTCCCAAGTATTGGGATTACAATGGTGCACCACCACACCCAGCAAGGTTTTGTTTAAAAAAAATGAAGGGGGTTGGATGAAATATCCCCCTTATCCAAAATGCTTGAAAACAGAAATATTTCAGATTTTCTCGTATTTCTGAGTATTTGCACATAAACATAATGAGATTATCTTAGGGACAAAACCCAAATGTAACCATGAAAACTCATGTTTCACATGTACCTTATACCTACACACAGCCCAAAGGAGTATTATACACTGCTGCAGCATGCCTGCATATTTTACTGTCACATGAGATCAGAAATTTTTTGAGCCGGGCGTGGTGGTGCACACTTGTAATCCCAGTACTTGAGAGGCTGAAACAGGGAAATCACAGGTTCGTGGCCAGCCCCAGTTACTTAGTAAGGTCCTGTTTCAAAATACAAAATAAATAGGCAGAGGGTGTAGCTCGGAGGTAGAATGCCTCTGAACTGAATCCCCAGTACCGCAAAATAAATAAATAAATAAATAAAAATAAGGAATATAAAATAGGATTGAGGGTATAGCTCGGAGGTAGAATGCCCCTGGGTTCAATCTCCAGTACCTCAAAAAAAATAATAAAAAAGAATATAAAATAGGGCTGGGGGTGTAGCTCGGAGGTAAATACCCCTGGGTTCCATCCCCAGTATTGCAAAAAAAAAAAGAAATTCATTTGTGGCTCCATGCAGTACTCAAAGAATTTCTAATTTTAGCATTTCAAATTTTCAGATTAAGGAAGCTCAACCTATATCTCAGGATATTTTTGCATGTGGAAACGACAATGCTTAGATATACTAGGTTGTTATTAGAACTAAATTCTACAGATTCTTTTTACTTGAAGTTACATATGCAGCTTATCTTCTATTTTTATTGGCCGTTACCACACTAGGTGAGTGTAGTGTTCAAAACTCTAAAACCTACTTTGAAAGAAATCTTTCAGTTCCGACTTGTCCACCTCGTGCGGCAGGTTGCCGATGAAGAGCTGGTGGCTGTCAGGGTGTCTCACGATCCTTCGCGGCTCCACGTCACCTTGCTCGCCGGCCTCACGAACTTGAGAGACAAAGCAGTAGAGAAAACCAAAGACCACACATTTCAGGGACTACGCAATAGCTCAGCACAACAGTCCCCTCTGCTCTCAAGACAGGCGATCCCATGAACCCTGCGGCGGACACACAAGTGCTCACCGACCTCCCAACACATCCTCCCCTTCAAGCTGCCCACGCGCGCTCACTTGGTCTGGGCCCCCTCTGGGGAGGAATATTTATTCGTTGTTCTCGCACTCTTTGATCCCTCTGTGGCCTCTGCGCTGGGATCTGAGACTCGGGCTTAGACTCTGGACGGGGCTGAAAAAAGTTACCAAGTTAACTTCTGTATAAAAACAAAGCAGGTTCATCATTTTTTCTTGTGAAGTTTAACCAGGTTCAAACTAGAAAATAATTCCCTCACAAAAGATCATGTAGAGCCGGGCGTGGTGGTGCACACTTGTAATTCCAGTACTTGGGAGGCTGAGACAGGAGGATCTGGGTTCACAGCCAGCCTCAGCTACTTAGTGAGGCCCTCTGCAACTTAGTGAGACCCTGTTTCAAATAAAGAATAAATAGTAGGGTTGGGGGGAATAGCTCGGAGGAGAATGCCCCTGAGTTCAATCCCCAGTACCGCAAAAAAAAAAAAAAAAAATCATGTAGTACCCTTCTCCTCTACACCACTATTGAGTCACATTACAAAAACGCAGGCAAATTTACCTCAGGTCCTCAGTCTCATGACAACCTTACCTGCGAAGTTGGTACTTTAACAACATGAGGCGGTATCCCGGTGACGGGGACGGCTCCGCTGGGAGGAAGGTTCTTACTGGTCACAGATGCCCAAGAAAATGTCTAAGCAAATAACGACACCATGTGGTTACACAACACATGGAAACAACATAACAGCATTTAACCCTTGAGTTCCTGTATCTAATGTGTGCATCATATTCTCACGAGCAGGATTAAGTTTATAAACAGCTACAGTTCCTTTCACCTATTCACACATTCTGTACTAAAACTCCTTAGAACTTTATCAAGCATCAGGCAAATATGAAAGGTTTTGAGTCAAAGAAGCAACTTTCAGAGGGAGGGTGAGGGAGTGGGGCAGGAACTGGGGAAGGGTTAAATGAGAAATGTGTGCATGTATGGCTTTACCAGCTTGTACCTACCAAAGATGTATGATTACAATGCACCAATAAAAAAAATGTTTAAAAAATAAAAATTATAAAATTATAAAAAAAGCAACTTTCAGTTAATTTTAAGTTTATGAATCAAATAAAATTTTCAGCCATGCATGTGGCATATGCCTGCAATCCCAGCACCTGACAGGAGGCTGAGACAGGAGGATCACAAGTTCAAGGCCAGCTTCAGCAACTTAGCGAGACTGTTTCAAAATAAACACTAAAAGGAGCTAGAGGTGTAGCTCAATGGTAAATTGCCCCTGGGTTGAATTCACAGTACTGCAGAGAAGCTGGAGGGGTGTTTGGGGGGAGGGGGGCACAGGGGATTGCACTCAGGGGCATTCTACCTCCAAGCTATACCCCCAGCCCTATTTTTTCTTTATTTTGAAACCGGGTCTCACTAAGTTGTGGAGTGCCTCAGTAGATAGCTGAGGCTGGCCGCGAACCCGGATCCTCTGGTCTCAGCCTCCCGAATGCTGGGATTACAAGCGTGCGCCACCACGCCAGGGTTGCACAGCATTTCTTTTGATGTTACAAAGTAACATTCGTCACACAGCTTACCTGAGACATGGCCCAATACATTAAGAAATTTCCCTGAACTACCAATAAGTAATTTATCAACAAAGTCAACCAAGCAATTAGAAAGGAGAAAAGGAGTTTAAGAAAACTAAACTAGAGCCAAGTGTGGTGGTGCACACTTGTAATCCCAGTACTTGGGACACCAAGATGGGAGGATCACAGGTTCAAAGCCAGCCACAGCAACTTAATGAGGTTCTCAGCAACTTAGCGAGACCTTGTTTCCCAATAAAATATAAAATAATCTGGGAGTATAGCCCCAGTACCCCCCCCCACACACAAAATAAACTAAAAATAGATTAAGAATGAGCCAGGCCTGGTGGCACACTCAGCTGAGACAAGAGGGCTGCATATTTGAAGCCAGCCTCAGCAAGTTAGTGAGGCCTCAACAACTAGGGGAGACCCTATTTCCAAACAAAAATTAAAACAGGGCTGGGAGTGTAGCTCAGAGGTCGAATGCCCCTGGGTTACATGCCCAGCATCTCCCCCACCCCCGAACAAAAGAACAAAACGGCAAAACCGCAGTGCTCCACACCCTCGAGTCGTCCTGCGCTGTCTGGGCCCCATCGGCGGGGGCTGGAGAAGCACTCTTCTGCGCGTCCTCGGGGGCAGCTTCCTCCAGCACTGGCTCCGCCTTCTCCTCCTGGGCTTCGGACACAGGCTCTTGCTCCGGCTCTGGCTCAGGATCAGGCTCCGGCTCCGCAACGGGGTCCTCTAAGTGTTCTTCCAAGTCATTGCTTTCAGAAATATTTGAGAAATATCATTCTGCCTCCATGGATTTAAGCAAGAAATTCTCCATCATTTAATAATTACAGAAAACTAGCTTCCAGTGCTGGGGTAAAGCTCAGTGGTTGAGCACATGCTTAGCATGACCAAGGTCTTGGGTTGCAGCCCCAACACCAAAACAAAGAAAAATATAAAGACCCAAGAATGTATATTTATGTGATTCTGAGTTTAGCAGAGGCAAAAGAGCCAGGCATGGTGGTGCACGCCTGTAATCCCAGTACTTGGGAGACTGAGACAGGAGGATCACAAAGCCAGCCTCAGCAATTTAGTCAAGCCCTGTTTCAATATAAAAGAATAAAATAGGGGTAGGGGTGTAGCTCAGAGAGAGAATGCCCCTAGATTCAAACCTTAAAACCACAAAAAATACATACATACATATATACACACATGCTTAATACATACATATATACATGTTAAAAAGAAATAAAAAGGTAAAACAACAGGGTGTTTTAGCACAAGTCTGTAATCCCAGCATTTCAGAGGCTGAGAAAGGATTGCAGGTTCAAGAACAGCCTCAGCAACTTAGTGAGACCTTGTTTCAAAATAAAAAATAAGGCTGAGGATGTAGCTCAGAGGTAGAATTCCCTGGGTTCAATCCCCAGGGAAAAAAAATTTAAAAACTGAAGAAGCAAAACAACAGCAACAACAACAAAAAAAACAAAGATGACCCTACCTAACGAAGATGTATGATTACAAGGCACCAATAAAATAAACTCTAAAAGCAAATCTTAACTAGAATAAACTTTTTCCTAAATTCAAGTCAAAATAGGTAAAAATGAACCAAAGAATTCTTCCTCATTCTGTTGAAATTCCCAAATTACTATAATTTAGCTAATAGTCTAAAGGAAAAGGGAAAGAGAAAGTTGCTATTCTCAATGAATAAAGTTTATTTTGCACCATGGATGAAAAGTTCTAAACCAGGCACGGTGGTGCTCAAAGGTAGAATGGCTCTGGGTTCTATCCCCAGTAACACACACACACACACACACACACACACACACACACACACACACACAAAGATTAATTAGTATGAGCAGGTATTAAAAACATTAAAAGCTGGGCATGGTGGCACATGCTTGTAATCCCAGTACTTGGGAGGCTGAGAAAGGAGGATCGCAGGTTCGTGGCTAGCCTTAGCTACTTAGAGAGACCCTCCACAACCTAGTGAAATTCTGTTTCAAAGTGAAGAATAAAAAAATAGGGTTGGGGGTGTAGCTCGAAAAGAGAATGCCCCTGGGTTCAATCCCCAGTACCAAAAAAAAAAAAAAACACCACATATTTACAGCTGAGCTTGATGGCACATGCCTATAACCCCAGTACTTGGGAGGCCAAGACAGGAAGATCATAGTTTCTTAGCCAGCCTCAGCAACTTAGTGAGACCCTGTTTCAAAATAAAAAATTTAAAAATAGGGCTCTGGGGGTGTAGATCAGAGGTAGAATGCCTGGGTTCAATTCCCAGCTCAAAAAAAAAAAAAGTTAAGACAGTAAGTTTTCTGTTGTTTTTGTGTGACACTGGGGGTTGAACACAGAGGCATTCTACCTTCAAGCTACACCCCTAGCCCGATTTCATTTCTTAGTTGCAAACAGGGTCTCCCTAGGCTGATGAGTCTCTCACTACTTGCTGAGGCTGTCCTCGAACAGCCTTCCAAGTACTAGGATTACAAGTGTGTGCCATCACTCCTGGCCAGGAAAAGTGTTATATGTGGCTTTTAACACACACCAAACACTCAAAAAGACAAAGATTTGGGGAGAAAAAAGGATATTAGTTATGATAGAGACCAGTTGCTGAACTTCCACATAAACCACCAGAATAATGTTAAAATTGCAGATGTTTTCCCTCCTAAAATTCTCAACTAAGGTTTGTGGTGGGGTCACAAATCTTCATTTCAATCAGCAACCCAAGTAACGCAGTTAGTCACCATGCCTTGACAAACACTTGGAAAAACCTTTAAGAACTGAATATTAGGGGGGCGTGGTGGCGCATGCCTGTAATCCCGGTACTTGGAAGGCTGAGACAGGAGGATCACAGGTTGGAGGCCAGCCTCTGCACCTTATCTAGACCCTCAGTAACATAGTGAGACCCTGTTTCAATAAAAAATAAAGGACTGAGGGTTTTTCTCAGAGGTAAAATGCTCTTAGGTTCAATCTCCAGTACAAAAACACAAACAAAAAAACTAATTATGTATTAACACTAAGGGTGTCACATGACAACAACAGTGTGTGTATGTGTTAGTTAGTTAGTTAGTTACCGGAGATAGAACCCAGGGGCATCCCACCCCCAAGCCACACCCTCGACCCATCTTTATTTTGAGACAGGGTCGCACTAGGTTGCTGAGGCTGGCCTTGAACCTGCGAGTACCACTGTGCCAGTGCAAAGGAATACGAAACGCCAAGGTGCAGTGACACACTTTTACTGTCTGAGGTCATTAAATTCTTACCTCATGTATTTAAATTCTATTGGTTTGTGTCTGATTTCTAATTAAATAAATCCTTAAACATTTTATATTTTCCTTATACCACTGAATGCACTAAGTTGATGTAGTAAACTACTGGTAAGAAATCTCATTCAGCCGGGCGTGGTGGCCCACACTTGTAATCCCACCATTCGGGAGGCTGAGACCGGAGGATCAGGGTTCGAGGCCAGCCTCAGCTACCTAGTGAGGCACTCCACAACTTAGCGAGACCCTGTTTCAAAATAAAGAATAAAAAATAGAGCTGGGCGTGGTGGCGCACGCTTGTAATCCCAGCATTCGGGAGGCTGAGACCGGAGGATCCAGGTTCAAGGCCAGCCTCAGCTACCTAGTGAGGCACTCCGCAACTTAGTGAGACTCGGTTTCAAAATAAAAGAATAAAAAATAGGGCTGGGGGTGTAGCTCGGAGGTAGAATGCCCCTGAGTTCAATCCCCAGTACCGCAAAAAAAAAAAAAGAAATCTCATTCAAAATCTAAAACTTCCGCCCCCAAAAAACTAAACCAAAATAGTTAATATATACTACTGAAGCTGTCCTCATAAAACATTAATTAAAGTTTTATACTTTCATTTAGTCAGAGATACTAAAAGCAAAAATCCTCTTTTCTAGAAAATTATCATTTTCTGAGATTGAGAAGAACATGCCTGCTCTGGATCCAACAAAGAAAGACTAAACAATGCAATTTCTTATAAATCCTGGACATGAAAACAAAACTTTCCTTACCTGACAGTCTGATCATAGAAAGTTCCAGAATCATCAGGTACCACCTCAGGTGTCTGCTGTCTTTCTTCAGGTTCCTCAACCTCTTCCTCGGATTCTAAAACAAGGAAGATATTTAAAATAATTTGTGCTTATCAAATTCAAATTCATTCTTTTACAATGTCTACTTTACAGAAAAAGACATTTCACACACACACACACACACACACACACACACACACACACGAAGAGCAATTTGATAAAATCACAGCATACTTACAGGATGAAATTAAATTAATTAGTATTTTGGTTAAGAATGTAAGGACTTAGCCGGGCGTGGTGGCGCACGCTTGTAATCCCAGCATTCGGGAGGCTGAGACCGGAAGATCTGGGTTCGAGGCCAGCCTCAGCTACCTAGTGAGGCACTCCGCAACTTAGTGAGACTCGGTTTCAAAATAAAGAATAAAAAATAGGGCTAGGGGTATAGCTCGGAGGTAGAATGCCCCTGGGTTCAATCCCCAGTACCGCAAAAAAAAGAAAAAAAAAATCTGCGTTTCTAAATAAAGGGGTCCACACTTTTAACACAGGCCGTTTTTTCCTGGTGCCCTGTGGGAACGAGGGCAAAAACCCTGCACCGCTGCTGTAATAACCTGTCTACCGAAATCCATGAAAAAAGCTAGCCCATTAGCATAAAAGAGGGTAAAACCTCAGATCCTTCCTGTGTCTTGACAAATACCAGTTACTAATAATCAAGAACACAGTATAAAGAAAACAATCAAGAAACACACTCTCTCAAGGTCAGTACGCTGCCATCTAAAGAATTCAGACCAGTCATTGTGTCTGGCTACTCACCCTCCTGAGGCTCCGTGACAAAGCCCCCAAAGACCTCGTCCTGGTATCTGAAGATGTCATTGTGAACATAGAATTTATTTGCAACAGAACCCTGCAATGCCAAGAAAAAATTTTCATTTATTTAACAGACTTTTAGAACGCCAAATCACTGTCCACCAGTGGTTCAACTGTGGGAGACTGTCTCCAGGAGGCCCCGGCAATGTCGGAGACAAGTCCGTTTCCGCACTGGGGAAGGCTGCTGACCGCTATCATGCAGAGCCAGGACGAGGCCGGGCATCCTACGATGCAAGCGACAGCCCCGGAACAAAGAATCAAAGGAACGAAACATCAGCAGCACCCAGAGTGAAAGGTCCTGCTTTACACGAGAGCTGTAAAAAAACTACGAAACAGAATGCTTGCTGAAAACATTTATCCTTACAACCAGATGGATACCAAAAATATTAGTAAAACTCAGAAGTATGTAACATGACAAAGTCAAGACCTCAAATCAAGAGGCAATCATACTTTTCAGCAGATAATTTAAAATTCCCAAAACCTGCATCCAAAAATATGAAATCATGCACCCAACGGTAGTATAGCTAAAAAAGCTTCCTCACACTAGATTTTTAAGACACACCCAGGCTGGGCACGGTGGCTCATGCTTGTAATCCCAGTACATGGAAGGCTGAGACAGGAGGATCACAGGTTCTTGGCCAGCCTCAGCTACTTAGTGAGGTCCTCTACAACTCAGTGAGACCCTGTTTCAAATATAAAGAATAAAAAATAGGGGGTGCAGCTTGGAGGCAGAATGCCCGAGTTCAATCTCCAGTACCGCAAAAAAAAAAAAAAAGATTCAACCTTTCACTGTTTTTCAGTGTTTCATTACTGCAGCCACAAGGCTCATTGGCGCACACACCTCAGGAGCAAGGACGAACGTCTGCATGAATCTCCGCAGAGCCTGGTTGTTGTTGGAGAGCAGCCCCATCACCTGCACCACCACGCCGTCATTTAGAGTCGCGTGAGCGTCGACATGGCGAATCTTGGTGTGGCAGTTGGTGAAGTTTTGTGACATCACTTTCCTATGAATTTCCTAAGGAATCAAAGCAAGAGTTAATGTCTTACAAAAAAACCACCTAGCCACAACAAAGATAAGAAAAGGCACATGTTTCAGTTACACTATAAGTACTGTTTTGTCTTTGCATACTCTATTCCCAATGACCATATGAGCTCTTTAAAATAATTGTCCTGAACAATCAAGAGACTGTGGAGACAGCCTACAGAATGGGAGAAAATCCTGGCAGAGTACTCATCTGAAAGAAGACTAATACCCAAAAAGCCAGGCATGGTGGCGCAGGCTTGTAATCCCAGTACTTGAAAGGCTGAGACAGGAGGATCCAGGTTCACGGCCAGCCTCAGCTAAGAACTCAAAAAGCTTAGCACCAAAAAAACAAGTAACCCAATAAATAAACAGACAAACAGCAAAGCACAATGATGCCTGTAATCTCAGTACTTGGAAGACGAAAGGCAGGAGGATCACAGGTTCAAGACTATCCTTAGCAACTTAGTGAGACCCTGTTTCAAAACAAAAAATACAGCCAGGCATGGTGGCACACCCTTGTAATCCCAGTACTTGGGAGGCTGAGACCGGAGGATCGGAGGATCACAGGTTCATGACCCAGCCTCAGCTACTTAGTGAGGCCCTCTGCAACTTAGTGAGACCCTGTTTCAAAATAAAGAATAAAACATACGGATAGGGGTATAGCTCAGAGGTAGAATGCTCCTGGATTCAATCCCGAGTACCGCAAAAAAGTAAAAATAAAAATACAAGGGCTGAGGTATAGCTCAGAAAGTGTCCGTGGGTATAACTCTTCTAGCACCATTAAAAAAAAAAAAAGGCAACTGAATTAAATAGAAACTTCTCAAAAAAGAAATACAAGTGGTCCTATAATCCCAGTACTTAGGAGGCTGAGACAGGAGGATCACAGGTTCCCAGCCTGCCTCAGCCAACTTAACCAGACTCTCAAAAACCTACCAAGACCATGTTTCAAAATAAAGAACAGAGCAGGGCATGGTGGTGCACGCTTGTAATCCCAGTACTTGGGAGGCTGAGACAGGAGGATCCAAGTTCGCAGCCAGCCTTAGCTACTTAGTGAGGCCCTCTGCAACTTAATGAGACCCTGTTTCAAAATAAACAATTAAAAAAATAGGACTGGAGGTGTAGCTTGGAGGTAGAATGCCCCTGGGTTCAAACCCCAGTACTGCAAAAAATAAAAATAAAAATTAAAAATAGGGCTGGGTGTGTAACTCAGAAGTAGAATGCCCCTGGGTTCTATCCCCAGGTACCACAAAAAAATAAGAGCTGGGGGTGTAGCTTAGAGGTAGAACACCCCTCTGGGTTCAATCCTCAGTACCACCAAAGAAAAAAGAAATACAAGTGGCCAACAAATATATAAAACAGGAATGCTATACAACACTACAGAGGTTCACCATACGACCCACCTACACGACTCCTCGGTGTCTTTCCAAAAGAATTAAAGTTAGACTCGCATACTGATGCATGTATACCCGTGTTTATAGCAGCACAATTCACAGCAGCCAAATTACGAGACTAACCTAGGTGTCAACAGATTAATGGATAAAAAATGGAGCATATACACACAACGGAGTTTTACTCAGCCACAAAGAATAAAATTATGACATTTTCAGATAAATGGACAGGTCTATGTTAAGTAAAACCAGCTGGTCTCAGAAAGCCAATGGTTGTATGTTTTCTCTCACGTGTGGAAGCTAGAGAGAAAATAGGAAAGAAAAGGAACTTCATGTAATAGGAGTGAGGCTACACGAGTAGTGGCAGGGACTGGAGGATGGACGAGGGGGAAGGCTTGAGAAGGATGGACCAGATCTGAAGTCCACACGTGACACATCACAACAGCCTCGCTGGCACAGAAGGGCGCGGGGGTGGGAGGGTGGCCAAGCCCAGGGGCAGGGGCAGGGCAGGGGGAGAGCAGGAGAAGATCGCACCAAGAGACACTGTGCGCGTATATGAATGCATCACTTTGCATCGAACTAGGATTTACAATTGTACTGCACCAATAAAGTCTAAAAATAAAACTAAATTGTCCAGAATTAACACTTAGAAAGTACAGAAAAGATGATTCCCATGCTAACAACCACCCAACTACCTTCTAACTCACAAAGCCTTCAGAGTATACATACAAAATGAAAATAAGACATTACATAATCATTTCAACAATCATATTAGTCATTATTAATACCGATAAATTCAATCTTTAAGTATCAGCAAATCTATCAAGCATGTATCCGCCGTCTCGACTCTATGGGTCATTTCCTAGGTGCTAGAAGGTCTGAATAAAGGCTCCCGCACTTACTTTCTGTCCATAGACGGCGTCAGCTGGCTTTCCATTTGAATCCAAGCCCCCATGGACGTAGGAAGAGTTCTTTCCATAAAATCTGTACAACAGAAAAAGAATTTCCTTTTTAACTTCAACTATACTAAGAGCAGTTACTTATTTTTCACATTTGATATCACCTACCTACCTCAGTGGTAGACTTTTGTGTGTGCGTGTGCGCTGCTGGGGATTCACCCCAGTGGCATTCTACCTCTGAGCTACACCCCCAGTCCCGCTTACTTTAATTATTTTGAAACAGGGTCTAAGTGTCTCAGCATCCCCAGCACAGGGATTAATAGACCTGCGCTACCGCACCTTGCTAATACTGGTAGAATTTTGAAAGCAGGAATGTAGTTTCTTTTATTTCTTTTTTCTTCTGGTACTGGGGATTGAATCCAGGGGCATTTTATCTCTGAGCTCCACCCCACCCTATTTCTACTTCTATTCTGAAACAGGATCTAAGTTGCTGGGGAGAAACCTGTTGCCTGGTTTCTTTACTACCTTGGTATGCAATAATGTATCCACCCCCCCCCACTGCCACTGGGTCAACATTTTGGAACAGGAATGGATTTGGTCAACAAATCGGACCAAGTATTTCCCAAGTAACAAGTTCCACATTGCAGGATAATCGTACTGGCAAAGACCTTGCAGTTTCTGTCAGAAAGTTCAGTCACTTAAAACCAAAGTTCCTGTTTCCACTGAGGAAGAAAACACAGGCTGGGAACAGCTACACTCTTCATAGACTTCCAGAGTCTGTCTGAGAATGCATGGAAGCAGCTCCCATTAAACACTTCTTGTGGACCGGGCACCCAACTGTAATTCCTGTACTTGGGAGGCTGAGAAAGGAGGATCCCAGGTTTGAAGACAGCCTTAGCAAGTAGTGAGGGTCTCATCAATTTAGCAAGACCTTGTTTCCAAATAAATATCGAGCTGGGGGTGTAGTTCGAAGATAGAATGCCTCTGGGTTCAAACCTCAGTACCAAAATAAATAAATAAATAAACAAAAATAAACACTTGTTAATTCATGCAAGTAGTATTAGTAGTTTTTAACAATTTCTTCTGATGCAATAAGAACTTCAGAGCCGGGCATGGTGGCACACGCTTGTAATCCCAGCATTTGGGAGGCTAAGACCAGAGGATCGGGGTTCGCGGCCAGCCTCAGCTACCAAGTGAGGCCCTCCACAACTTAGTGAGACCCTGTTTCAAAATAAAGAATAAAAAATAGGGCTGGGGGTATAGCTCGGAGATAGAATGCCCCCGAGTTCAATCCCTAGTACCGCAAAAAAAAACCCAAAAACTTCAGACTTTCATTTATCTATATCAAATGCTGTTACTACTAAAACAATATTCTAAAGTCAGGCATGGTGGTGCACGCTTGTAATCTCAGTACTTGGGAAGCTGAGACAGGAAGATCACAGGTTTGCAGCCAGCCTCGGCAGCTTAGTGAGAGCCTGTTTCAAAATAAAAAATAAAAATAGGACTGGGGGTATAGCTCAGAGGTAGAATGTCCCTGGGTTCAATCCCTAGTACCCAAAAAAAAGACAAAGAAAAAGAAAAAAATCCCATCAGAAGAACAACACCCACACACCACACAGTAAAATGCTCTTCCTAGAAGGAATAACTATTACCTCTTCTGTTATCTGTCTTCTAGATATACATTATTTTATATCCTGATTCCATCCTGTTTCAAAATAAAAATAAAATAGGGCTAGGGGTATAGCTTAGAGGTAGGAAACTCCTGAGTTCAATCTCCAGTACCACAAAAAAAAAAAAAGAAAAAGAAAAAAGAAAGGTGTGGTAGCACATACCTATAATCCCAGTGCTAGAGGCTGAGACAGGAGGATCTCAGGTTCCAGGCCAGCCTTAGTAATTTAGGAAGACTCTGCAACCCAGAGACGCTGTTTCAAAACATAAAATAAAACAGGAGCTGGGCATGATGGTGCACACTTGTAATCCCAGTATGTGGGAGGCTGAGACAGGAGGATCTCAGGTTTAAGGCCAGCCTCAGCTACCTAGTGAGGCCCTCCATAACTTAGTGAGACCGTTTCAAAATAAAGAATGAAAAATAGGACTGCAGGGGGGGGGGGGCGTAATCCAGAATGCCCCTGGGTTCAATCCCCAGCACCACACACACAAAAAAATTCTTATTTATAGGAACTGATGTGCAAAAGTAATATGAACAACACTACAAGGCACATGGTGCTGAATGAGAGAACCTAAAAAAACGACCCACATACTAAAGACAGTATTAAATGAAAAACATCTTACCTATGTAGCATGTCTGGGGCCTGGTTCAGCAGAGTGTAATACTGTCTCACAAATTCCCGCCCGACCAGCAGGGGACTAGGCTTCTCCATAACCATTGCTTTGGTCAATTCAACCTGGAAAAAAAAAAAAAATCAAGAATCTCCAACCTGAAAGATCAACAACAAAAGGAAAAAAGAATAAATCATCTTGCTAAAGCCAATTCAAAAGACCTAATTACTTCGGCAATTCTTGATTTTAAAACAGAACACAAAATACTCAACAGACCAAGTGAGATTTTTT
>PVLC010020873.1:0-19249 GCA_004027655.1 Graphiurus murinus | reverse complement strand
CTCCATTTAATATTTTTGACCGTGCAGGTAAGTTTGGAAAGTGAAATCTAGGATAAGAGAGGGAGGCCTATTGTACAGAAAACAACAAAAAAGAGAGATGTGAAAGAGTAACAGCAATAGGAATATAAATAACTTGATAAATAATATGATATTTATAAATAATATGGATAATTTATATTTACAGTATTCAAAATTTATATAATGAACATGTATTGCTCTTTGCTATTTTTTGTTTTTGGTGGTGGTATTTGGGATTGAACCCAAGGGCATTCTAATTCCAAGCTACATCCCCAAGCTATTTAATTTTTTTTTTTCGGTACTGGGGATGGAACCTGGGGGTATTCTACCTCTGAGCTACAGCCCCAGCCCTATTTTTTATTCTTTATTTTTGAAATAGGGTCTCACTAAGTTGAGGAGGGCCTCACTAAGCAGCTGAGGCTGGCAGCAAATCCGGATCCTCTAGTCTCAGCCTCCCAAATGCTGGGATTACAAGCGTGTGCCACCACGCCCGGCTCCCATATAATTTTTTATTTTGAAACAAGGTCTCACTAAGTTGTTGGGGGTCTTGCTAAGTTGCTAAAGCTGGCCTCAAACCTGTAATCCTCCTATCTCAGCACCCCCAAGTACTGAGATTACAGGTGTGCACCACTATGCTTGGGTATGTATTGCTTTTTTTAATGGAAAATACAATAAATGCTTGCAAGAAAAACTCTTATAGCAGCAATAGGTTTGTATCATTGAAATCATATCAGTTAATGTACAAACTCCTTAAAGATACCCCAAGACTCGAAGTCCCTTCTAACATATATAGCTGCTTTTTTTTTTTTTTTTGCGGTACTGGGGATTGAACTCAGGGGCATTCTACCTCCGAGCTATACCCCCAGCCCTATTTTTTATTCTTTATTTTGAAGCCGAGTCTCACTAAGTTGCGGAGTGCCTCACTAGGTAGCTGAGGCTGGCCGCGAACCCGGATCCTCCGGTCTCAGCCTCCTGAATGCTGGGATTACAAGCGTGCGCCACCACGCCCGGCTATATAGCTGCTTTTGTTTCAAGCTCAAAATTGAATTTTAAAAGAAGTTAATCAAAATTTCAATGATCTTGTAGATCTCAAGTTATACTTCATATCATCTCCCAGAGTTCTCAAGCTTATACCAAGTATTTCAGGAAGTTGCTATGCCATTCCTTTTGAGTGGTCTGATAAAGACTTTTATTAGATTTCCTCCATGGTACACAGCAGTCATAATTAACAAACCCACCTGTCATTCAAAGTGGAATGCATCAAACCCAAAGGCCACGGAGCTTGTTTCCAGACGGTTCTGAGCATGTCTTCCTGAAAGCAAGATGATGCCAGGCAAGAGGGAGGCCTATAAATATTGTATTCTGAAACACTGGCATTGACCTGCACTGCCTGACAGAAACATTAAACACACAGCGATCTGACATATCCCACTGAATCTCTTTCCCTAGAGGCAGCGGGCATCAGGCCTGGAGCGTGGCTGGAAATTCCGAAAGGTCTCCTATCTATTGTTACTGTTTCCTTGTCACATGGAGAAGGCTAGGCGGCGTTTTCTGCTGGCCCAGACAGTCAATTGGCTTCGCAGGACCATGGAGAGGTGTTTCCCAGGTTCAAGTTCTCATCCGTTCTTAACCTGCCCCCTCTTTACCTCTTATTTCTATATTCACTCTCGCCTACGCAGAAGTGTTCTAGAAACACTTCTATAGTGTCTCGAGAACGTAAGGATTTCACTGATTACCAGCAAGGATTTTGAGTACAGATAAACTGTGAAAAGCCCAGTGCAGTTCAATTCCTAGTAACTCAGAGAACCACAAGATGGCAGCTCAGCTACAGCAACCGTGGTTGAAGGGCAGCGAGGTTGGGGAGCTGGATTGGTGGTGGAGACTCACCCAGCCCAGGCACAGCCCCCTCCTGGTTCCAGCCTAGAGGCAGATGTGCTATCTGTAAAAGATAGGACCTTAATGTGTTACTAGGTGTTAACAAACAGGATACTAACACTATAGAAACGGACTTCTGCAAGCATACATTTTACCCGGTCATTCTGGGCACCCTCAGTTTTCCTTATAAACATTGTTTAAGTAGGGGGAAATAAGCTGTGCTTAAAACCATGAGCAGTTTTTGTCTTGTAAATCCCCACGATGATATTTCTCGCGGCACTTTACAAAGTGGGTTGTTTTCTGCTGTTAACAGGCAAGAAGCAGAGTTACTTACAGCTCGATTCAGCTGAAAGCACTTACTTCAAGGTCTCGGGGTGAAGGTCACCCAGTGGGGCTCAGCTCGTGCTCCGATTTCATTAACGGACAACGGTGTTTTCCTGAACCAAGAGCACCGTCTGGGAGAGAGGCTGGGAGCCCGGGCCACAAGCCCGAGGTCTACCACACGTCCACCTGGTCCTGGAGAAGCCCAGCAGAGCACAAAGGAGGCCTCCAAAGCTTCCAGCCGAGAAATGGAGCTGCCTCTCTTGTAGCCCTCCCGCAGGACCCGGCCACAGCAGGGCCTGCTCCTCCCGCTCCCCAGACCTGTTTCTGAAAAACCGCTCCCTTCCTCACCAACAACCTCTGCTTGCAGCATCCGCCATGCGCTCTTCCCTGTCCCTCCCACACGTCTCTGGAGGGCTTGTGGCCCCGCTCCACCTTCTCTGCCTAGGACAAGTCTCACGTCACCAGCGACAAGGACTAGCCAGCTCCCCAGCCTCAAATTCCAGTGACCAGGATCCCTGTCCGCCGCCCCTGTCATCCCGGTTCCTTCTGACAACTGTGACTCCAGCTCTCAGTACCTTAACTCTACTGTTTCTGCTCAGATCCTGTAAGCCAGAGGTGCTCACACCTTAAAGAACACTGGAGTCTTCCAGAGGGCATGTACACACACAAACACACACACACACGGTCTGATTCTCAGGGTGAGGGGTGGGGCCCATGAATGCGTATTTTTAAGAAATAGGCAGGCAGGCTGCTGCATGGGGCGGTGGTCTGAGCAAGTACTCAGCCTAGAATGCTTATCCCAACCACCTGGGAGCTTTAGAAGCCACCCAGACCCCGGCTCCACCTTGGACTAATGAAATCAGAGACTCAGGACCAACACTCAAGCTTGGGTAAAGCTCCCTAGGGATTCTGACCCACAGTCAGGACGAGATCTACTGCTCGAAGGATTTCGACTCCTGTCTCTTTCTTGCTGAGTGCCTTCCACATCCTGCCTGGCAGCAAGTTGCAATTCTGGATCCATCCAACTTTTCGTTGCTTCCAACGCTAACCCTGGCCAGACGACCACACGCAGTCTTGCGAGTGTTCTCAGTCTCTGCTCAACGGCCCTTTGTGGTCCCTGGGTTCCCTAGGAATCCTCCTGGCCTGTCTGTCAAGGCAATGACAGCTCCCCAGCAGAGATCTGTAACGATGAGACACCTCATGGCAAGCCTCCAGTGCAGTGCCAGGTACTGACAAACTCCTCCGCAGTCTCGTTCTTGTTTTGTGGTTTTTATTATTTTTAAGTTTTTATTGATGCATTGTAAGCATGCATCATAATGAGTTCAGCGTGCTCGAGACATACATGCACACGGCTCTTGGAGGGCTGCTCTCTCTCTCCCGTCCCACTCCCTCTCCTTCCCCATACGTGATACTGAGATTGGCATTGATAATTTTGTATATGTTCACAGTGTCAGTTGAAATAAATTGAGGAATAAAAATTATGTATATCCATGGAGTACAATATGATGTCTCAAAATATGTCTACATCGTGGGATGGCTAAAGGAAGCTACCACAGGCGTCACCATGCATACTTTTTTTTTTTTTGGTGTGGTGAAAACATTCAAGATTCACCCTTTTAACAATTTTCAAGTATAAGTTATTGACTAAATTAGTCTCCCCTTAATGAGTTTTGCCTTCTGCGGTTTCAGTTACCTGTGGGCAACTGTTCTCCAAAAACATTAGATTGAAAATTCCAGAAATAAACAATTCATACATTTTAAATCACACACCAAGCTGGGTATGGTGGCACATGGTCATAATCCCAGTACTTGGGAGGCTGAGGCAGGAGGATCACAGGCTCACAGTCAGTCTTAGCAACTTAGTGAGACCCTGTTTCAAAATTAAAATAGGGCTGGGGATGTGGCTTGGTTCAATCCCCAGTAACACACACACACACACACAATCACACACCAGTATGAGTAGTGTAATGCAACCTCTCACTGTCCCCTCTGTCCTGGCCAGAATGTGAATCGTCCCTTTGCCCGTTGTCCCCGCACTGTATACACTACCTGCCTATTAGCCACTTAGAAGCTATTTTAGTTACCAGATCAACTGTCACGGTATCAGCGCTTGTGTCCAAGTAACGTGCATTTTACTTGATAATGAACCTATAGCACAAGAGTAGTGATGCTGGCAATTTTATTACAGTATATTGTTTTAATTGTCCTACTTTATTTTTAGTTGTTAATCTCTTATTGTGCCTAACTTACACATTAAACTTTACCATAGGAAGAAACATAGTGTGTATAGCTCTAGTTCAGTACTAGCTTCAGTTTCAGGCGCTATGGGACATTTTGAGATATTTTGGAACACATCACTACAGCATACCCATCCTTGTACAGTAGGTCTCTGGAATTTATTCTTCGGTCTAACTGAAGTTTAAAATTCTTTAACAATCTAAGCTTACTGCTTACTCTGAGTAGATGTTTCCTCTACCAACTACACAAAGAGCCACCATCCATTCCCTCACTTCCTGTTTGCGTGTCTCCAAGATTTTATGAGTGTATCGGGGAAATATTATCTCCTCTCCATTTCTGCCTAGTTCTATTAAACATGAAACCTTACCCTTCTGGAAAACTCCAGAAGCTGCAAAGAGCCTCTTCTCTCTTCCTTCTGTCTCTGTTATGGTTTGAATACAAAATGTCTCCCAGAAAAACCTCACTTATTGGCAATGCAAAAGTGTTTAGGCCGGGTATGGTGGTGCATGCCTATAATCCCAGTATTTGGGAGGCTGAGACAAGAGGATTGCAGATTTGAGACCAGCCTCAGCAACAGTGAGAATATCAGCAACCTAACAAAATATGAAATGAAAAGGGCTGGGAATGTGATGTAACAGTTGGGATCTTGAATGTTTTTCAAAAGCCCTGGTTTGAGCCCATGACCCTGTTGGGAGGTGGTGAACCTTTAGGAGCTGGGGTCTGGGGGGAGGAAGTTAGGTCATTGGGCATGTCCTTGAAGGGAGCATTGGGGTCCTGACCCTTCCTGCCTCTTTTTACTTTTCAGCCAGCACGTGGTAAGCTGCCTCCTCCATGATGCTCTGTGTTGCCACGGGTGCAGAGACGGCCAAGGGACGATGGGCTGAAACTGGGTCAAAATAAACCATCCTCCGTTTCCATCATTATCTTAGGTGTTTTGTCGCAGTACTGGAAAGCTGACTAACACAGGAGAGAAGCTGAACTTTGGGGAACAGGTGTATAGCTCACCTTTGTGTAATCAAGAAAAGCAGAAACCCATATTTCTTCTTCCCAAAGCCATATTGGTGTGTGTGTGTGTGTGTGTGTGTGTGTGTGCGTGCACGCGCACGTGTGTGTGTGTGTGTATGTGTGTGTGCATGCACAAGTGTGCCACAGTTTGCACTTTGAGTTTTGTGGTATCAGAAAGTTGAGCTGAATCTGTAAAAGGACATGGCATTTATCTACTTTAAATCGAGTTCCCTCATTTATAAATCAGGAATTGCAGTGCCTCTTTTAAGAATTAATCTAATTGAATTTAATTCACAAGAATTAAATTATGGTTTTAAAGATTTTCCTCAACTTCTTTCTGAAAGGTATTCTGTAAAGATAAAGCATTATGATGTTATTATCATGAGCCAGCCCTAGAAGCCTCAAGCTATGCATCTTGTTGAATTTCTAAAATACATTTTTAATCTTTTCCCACAGTGGCTATCCTAGATGCCAGGAGACCCCTAAAATACAATGAACGATGATGAAATAAATGGAAACTGAGTCAAATATCAAAGCAGATTAAAAGAGGTAATTATATATAGCTCTGCTATAAAATCAGATCAGAGATAAAGGGATATGGAAGTTATTTCATTTCCTATAATGATCACTTTGTGAATTAGTTTTCAGACTAAGCCTGAAATATCCCAGTGCTACAACAACTAAAAGTAATATTTTCCTCTTAGACTTTTCTGGAATCTTTCAGCAGACCTTGACTGTTAGGGTTTAGGTATGAGATTACTTAGCTGTAATGGACCCACTTCCTTTGATCAATAGGACAATCCTATCAAGAGCCATCAAATCCTACTATATTTTCGATGAGGTTGGACCACAGATAGGGCCACCCCCAGCCTTCTGTGAGGACAACTTATCTCACCTAGAGAGGTAGGACTGATGGAGGCCCCAACTATGTCCCAGACTGTGTGTCCCGGGGTCTGGCCTCACTAAATGAGCCCCAGGAGGAAGACTGGGGCATCCTAGGGCTGTGCTATCATTAGCAACATTTCTCAACAACGAGCTTATTGGCTGGGTTAGAGGATCAATTCATCTATTTCTTTTTCTTTTTCATTCCATCTATCAGTATGCCTGAGTTCTGCCCTACAGGAATTTGGTAGGTGTTCTGGCTCATATATGGAATATGGCTTACATATGGAATATGGAATATGGCTTATATATGGAAAATGGTTTATATATGGAATATCTTCCCCAAAGCTCATGTGTTGCTAATGCAGCGATGTTGAGAGGTGAAACAATGGACTCATGAGGGCTCTACCTCATCAGCGGATCAATCCCCTGATGGGTTAATATCTGAATGGATTTACTGGGTGGTAACTGGAGGCAGATAGGGTGTGGCTGGAAGATGTGGGTCATGGGCGCTTGGCCTTGGGGACTTCCTGTCTCTGATCCTTTCCTCTCTCTCTGGTCTTGGCTGCCATTAGCTGAGCACCTTTTCTCTGCCACATCCTGCCATCACGATGTTTCTGACTTAGAGCCGGACGACCATGGACGAACCACTAAAACCAGGAACCCAAACAAACTTTTTCTCTTCTGAGTTGTTCTTTTAGATATTTTGGTCACGGCAAAAAAAAAAAAAAAAAAAAAAAAAAAAAAAGCTGACTAGCACGCTAGGAAAAAATAAAATAAAATGCAAACTCATTGCCTGTTCTGGATAAATTCAGATATGCATGTTTTGCCTGGTCCTCTGGTTTTGGTTTTTGCTTTTTTTTTTTTTCCTCAGCTGCTGTGGCTCTTGCCCTCCAAAGACTCAACCTGGTTTCCAAGATGATGACACTGGGATTGAAGATTCAAATAATCAAAAGTAGGCTACCTTAGCTGACTGACTTGCATATTTGAAGATATGATCGCACAGCCCCAGTCTCTGATTAGCTTAATGAATCTTGTCTTCTGATGACTCTGAAGGAAAATGAATTCCCGAGTGCAAAGGATTGTCAGGTTTTCATTAACGCTTGGAAGCAGGGGGCCTGTGGGGAAGGCTCGGTCCAACTGAAGAATCCACCGATGAAGAAAAAAGGGGTTTAAATGGCCTGACACCAATTTTTTTCATCAAATTTAGAAAAAAAAATTAATATATAGCCCCACTCTCAAAACACATATCCTGAAATGTTCCAGCTCATTCCTGCCCTTTCCTAGCATGACCCCTGGACAGTAAGTAACTAGCCCACGTCTCTTTCTTTCCTACTTATCTCATTAGTGAAATAGTCCAAGGCAGCCTTGGTTGAACAAACTCAAAGCACAAATATCTACTTTAAAATGAAGGCCAGTTTCCTGATTTTCTATGGCAAACTGTATGGGTTTTATAGTTAGGAAAAAGGTAAATTTTTATTTTTTATTGACAAGTAATAATTATGCCTATATATTATAGAAAGATTTAATTGTGCTAATTTAATTAACATACCTATCACACACCAATTTATCTTTTGTTTCGTTTCTGTTGTTTGGTACTGGGGATTGAATCCAGGGACATTCTACCTCCAAGCCTTTTTCTTTAATTTTGAAACAAGGTCTTACTAAGTTTCTGAGGGTCTCACTAAGTGGCTGAGGCTGGCCTCAAACCTGTGATCCTCCTGTCTCAGCCTTCAAGTATTGTGATTATAGGCGTGTGCCATCACACTTGGCTCAAGTTATAATTGTTAGTGTGGTGAGAACCTTAAAATCTATTTTAGCAATTTTGAAATATCGTAGACCTTATTTTTACCTGTGGTGACCGTGCAGTGCAATAGATCCTTAAAGTTACTCGTCTAGTCTACCTGAAACTTTGCACCTTTTGATCAGTATCTTGTCTTTCCCCTCCCATCTTCCTTCCCTCCACCTCTGGTAAACACCTTTCGATTCTCTTTTATGAGTCAACTGTTTTTAGATTCCACACATAAGTGAGATCATATAGTATTTGTCTTTCTGTGCCTGGCTTACTTCACTTAGCAGAACATCCTCCAATTCTATCCATGTGACACAAATGATAGAATTTCCTGATGAAGGTTATATAGTTTTCCATTGTGTATATATACTACATTTTCTTTATTCGTTCATCCACTGATAGACACTTAGTTTGTTCTCATATCTTGATTATTGTAACAAGTGATGGGGAAAAATAAGGTAAATTTTAACATAAAAAGCCCAGTGTCATGGTACATGCTTGTAATCCCAGTACTTGGGAGGCTGAGACAGGAGGATCACAGATGTGAGGCCAGACTCAGCAATGTAGTGAGATTCTGTTTCAAAATAAAAAGGGCTGGGAGCCAGGCGTGGCGGCGCATACTTGTAATCCCAGCATTCGAGAGGCTGAGACCGGAGGATCCGGGTTCTCGGCCAGCCTCAGCTACCTAGTGAGGCACTCCGCAACTTAGTGAGACCCGGTTTCAAAATAAAGAATAAAAAATGGGGCTGGGGGTATAGCTCGGAGGTAGAATGCCCCTGAGTTCAATCCCCAGTACTACAAAACAAAACAAAACAAAACAAAACAAAAGGACTGGGTGTGGAGCTCAGAGGTCGAATGCCCATGGGTTCATTCCCCAGCACCAAAAAATTTTTAACATAAAAACTAACAGGCTTCCTGATACATCAGAACAGTCCAGGACACAGTATCTCAATAAGAAATGTGACTATCCCCTCAAGAATCTTACACCTGCTCACCTCTTTGGTTGACTAGCAGCATTATGTATCAGGAAAACGCCACTGAAATCAAGGAGCCGAGAGTGGTGAGCTTGCACACACGGTGTCTGAGGAGGGCATCGATGAAGCAGAGGCCAGGCTGTTTTTACAAAAGGCCCATTATCGGTCTTTCCTGCTGACAAGTCGGCCTCTCCGTCGTGACTGAGCTTCCCGGCCTTCCAGTGGCTGAGTCACTGGACCCTCCAGTTCTACTGGTGGGAACCAGTAGGATGCAGCCACAGTTAGGGGAATTATTCATGTGGCTTCCTTAGATGTCAGAACAGTTTTGAGCTTGGCAAGTCCTAGGAGATGGTGTGGATCCACTCAATAGTGCTATTTTTCCTTTTGAGAAGAATAGGGTTTTTGAAAATCATTGGAAGCTGGGCGTGGTGGCGCATGCTTGTAATCCCAGTACTTGGGAGGCTGAGACAGGAGGATCTGGGTTCGCCGCCAGCCTGGGCTACTTAGTGAGGCTCTCTGCAACTTAGTAAAAACCTTGTTTCAAAATAAAGAATAAAAAATAGGGCTGGGTGTGGAGCCTGGAGGTAGAATGCCCTTGGCTTCAATCCCCAGTATTGCAAAAAAGAAAAAAAAAAAAAATCACTGGGTTTTTGACTCTGGGAAAGGACATTCCTCTTTTATACACAGGATTCTCATTTCCTGAGACCGTCCCGCCTTCTGGCCGTCACACCACACACTTGACAGGAGTTCCCACTGGATACTCACCACAAACCTGGGAAGCGAGTAACCTCAACCAGATAAACAGATGAGGAAACCGAGACGCAGAGAAATTCAGCGGCCAAGCCAGTGATGGTCAGGTAAACCGGCACACACACCAACGGTGCAAGGTAACCTGGAAAAGCAGCACGAGAGGATCTTCACGGGGTCCTCTTCCCTCCTGGCTGGGTTTGAGGTACCCACGGTTTACCGCTGGCTCACAAAGCGCACACGTATTTAAGCCTCAGCTCTCTCGCGCTGATGGAGCCAGCTGCAGGAAGGACCTGGCTGGCCCAAAGGCACTTCTGAATAATCCTGAGACCACACCGCGCTGCTCTTTATACACATACTGAAGTTCAGTGTGGACAAAGCCAGTGTTTAGAGCAGCCCCCTGCCGGTGTACGGAGGAAGGCTTGGAGTCACTAATTCACACGACAAATATTTATACTGTTTTTGCAAGTTCGCCTGAGAACCAAGGCTAAGAGCATTTTATTTCCCATGAAAGGATTTTGTCTCATGGAAGAATGGTAGTTTCCCTCCCTCCTGGACAGCTTCCTACACCGGGTACAATGATGCAGGTGGCCGCCAAGCAGAGGGGGGCAGAGGAGGCCCACCAAGAGGACCTTTGTCACCTTCCCGCCTGCATCCAGGGGTTCTTCTCATGTTCCAGCATGACTCACAGAATCAACCCTCTGAGCCCTGGCTCAGCACCTTGTACAAAGCACAGACTCAAAGAACGCTTATAGCCCCATCAGAGTACACACACACACACACACACACACACACACACACACACACACATTTGACAATCGCATTTCCAATTTTGATGGTACCTCAGATGCTCTCAACTTTCCAGCTAAGCAGTATCACACGCAGGGAAACCTCTCTTCGGTGTAATTAGAGGCAGACAGAAGACTGTAGAACAGTGTAGAACGCTGGCCGTCAGTGTTTGCGTAGAGGGTTGTTTTGTTTGTTTTGGTACTGGGAATTGAATCCCAGGGGCATTCTACCTCTGAGCTACACTCCCAGCCCTTTTAATTTTTCACTTTGTAACAGGGTCTTGCTAAGATGCTGAAAGGCTTGCTAACTTGCCAAGGCTGGCCTCAAACTTGCAATCTTCCTGTCCCAGTCTCAGTTCTAGGATTACAGGCATGCACCACTATGCCTGGCTGCGTAGAGGTGACTTTTTTACCCATGTTTCCAAGTCTCTTGCCCAAGCTACCCCTGGGCCCCTGATGTCCTTTCTAAGAACGACCTAGCATAGCGATTATCAGCCCCGGATTAGAGCCAGTACACCTCATTGAAAAAGCAAGAAGCAGAGGTTCTGGAACTTGGAAGAAGTCTGGCACCAGGAGGACTGAAAGAGCTGGGAGGAGGTCAGACCCTCTGCCAGCTTCTTGGTGCTCCGCGACTGCAGTGAGCCACGAGTGCCCGCAGGTGCTCCCTACAGAGCTAATGCGGAACTCCGTCTCCTCTAAGAAGTGTCTCGGGCCACATTCTCACCAATGAAATCCCAAACGACTGGCCACACAACGTAGAGGAGAAAAGGTTTATTTGCTCACAGTTTCTTGGAGATTCTGGGTTCAGCCTGTGTAAGGCCGGGGGCTGAAGCTCGGGGCATGGGGACGGGAAGCAGAGAAAGGGAGAGAGTGAAGCTCAGCTCCCCCATCTCGGAGGCTGGGAGCAGAGCGAGCGGCAAGGGGGGCCATGTATAACCCCAAGGCTGCACCCCCAGGGGACCACCTCTTCCAGCTACACCTGCCTGGGTTACTCAGATATGTCTACTGATGAGGTGACAACCCTCGCCACTTAACTATGTCCACCCCGAGCTCTGCAGGGACCACGACAAGGAGAGATCCTGTGAGACAGACAGGCAGATGGAACTGCGAACCCCAATACCGGCTCAAGCCTTGCTGCACCTCACTTTCTGCAGGGTGGCTAGGTACCGGGGGGCGGTGGCGATCTATTTCACATCTTGTCTTACACAGAGAGGATCCTGCTCCTTCTGTTGCTCAAATGACAAGGCGGAGCCCGCTTTGTTCTAGAGACAGCATCCAGAGTACGGGCCAAAGGTGTGGCGCTGAGCTCGCAGAGGCCACGGGCTTGTCTTTCCCTGAGACACAGATCCGGGGAGAGCCGGCGAAGCCCACTTGCCTCGCGCAATCTACCGTGGGGGGGGGCATCGGTGCTTCCGGATGCCACCGGCCTCAGCGCAGGCCCCAGCAGGGCCCTGCCTTCCAACCCAGCAGATGGAAATGTGCAAAAGCGGCTGTTACAAGTGCCCTTCACGCTGAGTCTCCTGGTAACTTAGCCAATAGAACGGAGCAAGGGGCTTGCCCTGACTCTGCCCCAGGCGAGAGTTTGCGACGTGGCCCAAGCTGAGCATTTTCTTTTCCTGTGGGCTCTGTTTGATGTCACCCTCCCTGATCCCCACAGGAGCTTGTCCCAAATCAGCCAGAGAGGAAAACACAGCTGTGTCGTTAGCCTGGCCCTTTATCAAAGGCAGCCTCTGTTGGGGAAGCTGACAGGGTGCATGGGACACCAGGCGGGTGTTCACTTCTGGAAGCTTCTAGACCCCCGTGATGTTCTGTCTAAGCTCTTGTTACTCCATATTTCCTTTGGTTACCATTGCGATCTCAAAGAAAAATCGATCGTCAATGTCTTTTCAGTCTATTTTATCCCCTCCCCTCCTTTTTTGCAGTACCAGGGACTGAGCCCCAGGGCGCTCCACCTATGAGTTCCACCTGCAGTCCTTTTTTTTTGGAAATAGGATCTTGCTAAGTTACCGAGGGTCTCACTAAATTGCTGACGCTGCCCTTGAACCTGCGATCCTCCTGCTCAGCCTCCCATGTACTGGGATTACAGGTGTGCACCAGCTCTTTTCCCTCTCCCCTTTTAAGTCAAAAGACCAAGTTCAGTGTAGAACCTGCCACCAGTATGTCTCACTAATCCAGACTCAATCACATTACTGAGGATACAGCTCGGCTTCTGAACAACTCATCACGACTAAGTGACACAGAGCTCTGGCCCTGGCACGGCTTCCCAGGCCTGAGGCTGCAGCAGCCTAGGCCGGTGACCGTGGCCTTCCTTCTGGGCGTGCGGCTGTGTCCCTGAGGCGCGCTCCAGGCAGATAACTGCCCCGTTACGGGAGAAGAGGCCATTCGGGCGATAATGCTGATATCTAGTGTGCGGGGAGGAACCGTCTCATCGCTTCCCTGCAGGGCTCCCTTCACCTGCTCTTCTATTTTCCAGTCCACTTACATCCTATCACCGCCGACAGACACATCAGCACGTTCTGCCGCAGCCAGGCTCGTCGGCGATGCAGGAGGGGGGTGCCCGACGTCCCTGGCATGGTGCATTAGGCAGAGGGCCAGCAGGTTTCCTCCGAGAAAGCGCTCCATCTCATTAGTTTCTCCCTGTACAGCAAACTGCATGGCCATCTAGGTTACAGCAATCAGGGCAGAATTGCTTGCGGTTGCGATGGGAGACGCGCTCCATCCCCGAGGCTTCAGGCGAAGCTGTGCTGTGAACTGTGGCATTTTAAAGTAGGGCTAACACGTGGACGGCAAGTGGGTTTATCTGGCTCCGAGGTTTTTGGTTCTCATTCCTTTGTTCCGAACGGGGAGCTGAGAGATACTTCCGAGCGTCAGCCTTAGATCATCAACAATCTCAAAGAAACTCTTCTCTTGGCTTAACAGCAAAACATAACACACTCTGGGAATAAACAGAAAATGTATTTGGCTCTGCTGTGAAATCCTAGTAGGGACTTTACAAGTCAAATAGGATTTAGGAGTGGAGGAATCTTTTTGTAAAGTTAGCAAACTGGACCCAAGACTGGGATGCTGAAATGCCCACATGTTCAGGAATAGGGGTGGGTAAGAAAGAAATCGCTTCACGAGGCTGTTAGCGGTCCTATCACTCATTCAGTTTTCAGCGGGTCATTTGTTTTCTTAACTGGAAGAAAAGGCTGGGGAACCAAATGTGTAGACGACAGCCAGGCTTCACGTCCCTGAACCAGTGGTCAACTCCAGGAGTGCCAAAGTTCAGCTCTGCACACTGGGAACCTGCTAAATCAGTCACCGTGCTGGGCGGGGGAGGGGAGGCAGACACGGAAGCACCTCATTTCAGTAGAGTGAGAAAGATGACGGCGGGGTGCACAGAGGCTCTGTCCGCCCACCTCTGGTCTGGGGATGTGGGAGCGCCTTGTGGGTGAAGTGAGTCCTAAATCAGTCTGGGTCCTCATCCGCTGAGGGTCCTGGTCATGGGCTGGGGAGGCCGCATTCTAAAGGGCCAGGGCTCTGGCTGGTGGCAAAGCAACTGCCCACAGTCCACGTTGAGCCCAGCAGGTGGAGCTGGGCACGGAGGCCTCCGGGATGGACTCCAAGCAGCTTCAGGATCCGAGGCCCGGGGCGGGACAAGAGAGTTGTGGAGGAAACAAAAGGCAGGGAGGGACAGGAACATCTGGCTCATGTTAACTATTCTACACACACACACACACACACACACACACACACACACAGAATTAAAAGGGAAGGAAAAAGAAAAGCAGAACACCAAGGAGCAGGGGGAAAACTTGGGCAGTGACAGATTGTGGTAATGGCTTCCCAGGTGTATGGCTGTGTCCAAATCCATAAGAGCATACAAAGCAAGTATGTGCCTTTTTGTTGTTGTTTTGTTTGTGTATATCAAAACAACAGAAAACAAAAAAGAACGAGCCACGGGAATAGGTGTTCATCCTTCCAGGAGATACCATGAAGGAGAGGCTACTCGGCCTCCCAGGTGTGCACAGGTGAGGGGGCGGGGCCAAAGGACTCAGCCTGTCAGGTGTGCACAGGTGAGGGGGCGGGGCCAAAGGACTCAGCCTCTCAGGTGTGCACAGGTGAGGGGGCGGGGCCCAAGGACAGGCAGAGGGTGAGGCCAAGTGGGCGCTAACCCAGCCCCAGGTTTTCCTGACGCAGGTCAACGACTCCCAGTTGTTTCAACTGATTTGATGGGCTTTTTGTTTCTTATCCCCAAATTATCTGAAGGGAACTCTCCCCGCTCAGTCCCCACCCTACGCTGAGCCTGCTGGAGTTTCGTTTAAGGTGGCGTCGCAACACTGGCTTACCTGCCTCATGGCACTATCCTGGGGTCCCTGAGCCCCCACCTCAGCTGACCTGCGACTCCCATTCTGCCATGCTGGCTTTCCCACCCCTACAAGCATAGGCTGCCGCCACTCAGAGCCCTGTACAGCCCATCCCCCCCCCCCAGCATCGTTGCCCCCATCCTGCTTCCCGGGGCCTCCTTGCCCTCGTCGGGTGGGCTTGAGGCAGCCTGCAGGGTCATCCACCGCTCTTCCTGGAATCCACTGCAGCTCACCACCTGCAGGGAGACAACCACCCTGGCCTCCTCTGGCCGAGGGCGTTGCCTCGCCAAGGAATTTCAATGGTCAATCCAGGTGGCCCTTGGATATCAGGATGGCTCGGTCGCCCTCCCTCCAGAACCACCTCCCTCATATGGCCTAGAAAATGGCAGGCCACGAGTACACAAGTACAGCTATCCAAAGCCTACCCCCGTGCTTCAGTCTGCTTTTCTGTTTGCTGAGGCAAACAACACGGGGAGGAAAGATTTATTGGGCTCACGTTACAGAGGGGCAGTCCATCGCCGGCCAGCTCCAAGGCAGACATTATGGCGGCACAGCGTGTGGCAGAGGCAGCATCTCAGCTCCTGGCAGCCAGAAAGCTGAGAGAGAGGAAGGGATCCAAGTCGGCGTTCCCAAGGCTACACGCCCAGGACCTAGCCCTCCAGCCACGTTCTGCTGCTTAAACTGCCTCTCAGTAAATCCGTGCAAAGTACGAATCCTTCAGTGGACTTGAGCTCATGAGACTGGAGGCCCGACCCAGTCATCTCCCGTGAAGACCGTTGAGTGTCAACACGTGAGCTTTTCCGAGGGACCTTCTATATCCCAACCACAACACCCGTTTTTAATTTTTTACTTTCATGTCTTTTATCAGGTCATGCAACTTCCTGATAACACCTGTCTGACCCAGTTTTTAGAGTAATGGGAGTGAAAGGGGGTGCTGGAGTACCGGTGGGCGTCCGTGTCTGCGCCACAGACTCAACCAACCTTGGGTCAATCACATTTGAAAAATAAAATTGCAACTGTGTTCCACATGTACGGACTTTCTTTTCTTGTCCTTATTGCCGGAACTCTTTCTATAGCATTCATGTGGTATTTGGTGTTACAGAGATGACTTAATGGGTATGAAAGGATGAGCATAGTAATGCTATATGCAAATCCCAGCCCACTTTACAGAAGGGACTGAAATATCTGGAGATTTTGTATGGGTAGGGGTCCTGACACCAATCCCCCCCAGTTACCGAGGGACAACTGTATCTATACGGTTTATAGACTTAGGAAGTCCTATAGGTTGGAAAGTATGTAAAAACCCCCTCTCACAGACTTGTTTTCTTCACAATGTTGGTATGATTTTAACCCTATTGTTGAATGTGTTTCCTTTCTGTTGTGCTAAGGAAAAATGCTTCACATTGAAACTAGCAAGAGAATAGTGTGGATGGATTTCTAATTTATATGGAGATGGCTGCACACCAGGTTCTGGCCCACAGTTCTAATATCCCCTAAATAAGAATGGTCAAGTCATACTAGCGACTGTCCCTTAACTTAACCCAGAATGTGTGCTGATGTCGGCGACCCATCTCTGAGACACGGGTCTATTAAAAAGTGCCAGCCCTTAGCCAAGGAAATACAAGCACATAAATCACATGTCACCGTACACAGAAATTGCCTGTTAAATTTTAATACCAGTCACATAGCCAAACCTCCCTCCATCTCCTCTTATGCAGGGAGAACATTTCTGCCTCCTTGCCCGGAGCTACCTACCCTGGGAGGGGTTGCAGATTTGTTCCTCCTGCCCCCCAAAGTGATATAAAAATAGTCAAGGTAGTCAATGGTGATTGATTAATTTCAATAACATAAATAATGGTCGTAATTGCAATTGAAAGAGGAATGTTTTCCACATTGATTAATTTGACCCTCTGGGCCACCATTAACAGAGAGGTGTATTAGAATGCGAATCAGGAAATAAACACAGAGGGACAGACACACAGGCACCTCGCCAGGCCCCGGCTTCCCCAGCCGTGTTCTCTGCTCTCCTGACACTTCTGTCTTTTGCACTGTGACCTGAAACGTGCCTCTGTCACACAGGAAACATCATATTTCTTCTTCCAATCCACTTCTCTCTGGGAGCTACAGCCGCTAGAGGAGCATCCTGGGGGGTACTGTGAACATCACCCTTGGTCACTCTACAGCGCCACCGTGTGGTCATCAGTGGCCTGGCCAGTTGGCCAAGCGGCTTATCATTCTCTCCATTTTACAGATTACTAGGCAGAGACATTGAGAGGTTAGTGATTCCCCAGCCGGCAGTCGGCGGGAGATGGTGTGGAAGCAAATGTGCTCCGCCAAGCCCGGGATTCCAGCTGCTTTTGCTCAACTATGAAAGCTCTCCAGGTGGCTCCCCTGCTGGCTCCCTCCTCTTTCTTCTTCCTACTCATCCTGGGGCTCCCTGGTCCCCCACTGCCCATCACACCTGAGCCTGCACCGAGAGGCTGCTTCATCTGATCAGCCATTTCCATCTCTGCAGGTTCCGAGCTGGCAGGTTGTTGGAGTTTGGGGGGCAGGGAGAGTCCTGGGGATGGAGTCAGGCAGCGAACCCTTGCAACTGGTCACTCTGCCCCTGCTCCCTGCAAGGCTGGCTTGAAGCACACAGTCACCATGGAGGGGGACAGGCAAAATGTCCCCCCGGGGACCCCTCCCCTGCTCTCTGTAGCAAAGCCTGGCGGCAGAGCTGGCTTTCACTGGAAGCTGGCCACAGTATACAACACTCCTGGTCAAGACTTAAACAACACATGTCTCAATAAGACTAGTTGGAACCTGAACCTCAGCCAGGAAGAGAGGGTCATGAAGAAGAGGAAGAGAGGGGTTCTGTCTTACACATGGAAGAGCAGGCTGGCTGTCTGGTTTGATCAGCAGGCAGGACCGGAGAGATGTTCGATGTGGGGACCATTCCAGGAACCTCTAGAACCTTCCAGGCTGACCCCGATCCTAAAAATGCTTTTCTGGAACCTCCAAACACTCTAGGCATAGATGAGCCATCAGAACAAGGCGTTCGGTCCAGTTCAGCCCCACAGAATGTGTGCCTGAAAGCCTTCAGTTCCGAGAGAGGCAGAAAATGTGCAGCTTTTTCGTCTGTGTCCAGAACCCGGAGCTTCTGGATCTATTTTTGGAAGAATGTAAAAGCCACTTGAAAGCAGGGAGGATCTTACCTCTACCCAGAGTGTACTTTGCAACCGTCTAGCAGGGCTATTTAGTGGCACTGTATCAGTGTCTCAGCAGCCTAATGCTTTATCAATAAAAAGCATTTATAACATCCTTTTGATCATTTGCTTAAGACTCAGCATCTTGCACACGCTGGTGCTAGCCATCTGCGTGCAGTGCACACCCTCGCTCGATCCCAGGGCTGGAGGGGGCTTCCAGAGCCACAGTGTCCTGGGGGCTGCAGACAGGCTGGGGTGCGGAAAGGTCTCTAGCAGCCGTGCTGCGGCTCTGCAAAGCCGCTGTGAGAACCATTTCTGTCTTTCAGTGATGGGATGAGGCCGCCACACCGTCTGTGCTCTGAGCTTTCGAACCTACCTGGAATTCATTTTTGTTTGTTTTTTAGGCAGTGAATCCTAACAATCCCATCTTCCTCTGCAGCCCTCTGAGACCCTGCTGGCTCTTTTGCTCTTTGTCTTTCTCTTTTTACTTCTCCCCCACCCCCATCGTTATTCTCTCCTGTCTCCTTTAACTGATCCTAATATGGATACAAAACTCACTTAAACTTTATTTCATATTCTCTTCTTCAGTTACAAATGATGAATGGAATGTTTATTCCTCTCTATTTTGAAAACAAAACAACCCCGCCAACAACATCACAGTTGCGTTACTTTGCTCATATCTGTGGCTCAAGACTGAATTTTTTTTTTCTGGCATTGGGGATTCAACCTGGGGTATTCTACCTCTGAGATACACATCCAGCCCTATTTAATATTTTGAAACAGAGACTTGAATTTGTGATCCTCCTGTCTCAAGACTCCCAAGCACTAGAACACTAGAATTACAGGTGTGCATCACCATGCCAGACTGAATCTGTGTGTGTGTGTGTGTGTGTGTGTGTGTGTGTGTGTGTGTGTGTGTTACTGGGGATTGATCCCCGGGGCATTATACCTATGAGATATCCGATATGTCCTCAGCCTTGTTTTATTTTGAAACAGGGTCTCACTAAGTTGCTAATAGCCTCACTAAGTTGCTGAGGCTGGTCTTTTTTTTTTTTTTTTTTTTTTTTTTTTT
>PVLC010020872.1:0-28270 GCA_004027655.1 Graphiurus murinus | reverse complement strand
TCACACTCACGGGATTGAACCCAAAAGCACTGAACTCCGAACTGCACCCTCATCTCTTTTTATTTATTTATTTATTTTTGAAACAGGATCTCCCTAGGTTGCTGAGAGTCTCACTACATTGCTGAGGCTGTCCTTGAACCTGTGATCCTCCTACCTCAGCCTCCCAAGTACTAGGATTATAGATATGCACCACCACACTGGGATTGCTCTGGAGATCTTTGAAACAGTTCTTCATGAGGTCTAGGACCTTCTGGGTGGGTCAGAGTTCTGCACATGTTCTTGTCAAAGTCTTCTTGTACATGCAGGTGAAAAATGAACTGTTAAATACAACTCAGGGTGAGTGACATTAACGAAGAGCAACATACTAAACACGGTGGCCCCCTTGTCTTTGGGCCCGGCAACTGGAAGGCGGGCCCAGGCTGCCTGACTTCATTTCTGGAGGCTGGCGTCGCTCGAGCTTTGCCCAAACTGGGTGATGAGGAATTTCTCATGTCCCCAACACTTTCAACAATGCCCCATTATACCTGGTGACTCACGCGTGGGCTGGTGTCCACAGAACAGCATGTGTTTCTGCTCCGACTGCAGCGCTCGCTGTGTGTTTCAACTAGTTTCATGGACTCCTCTCCACCACAGAGGCTGTTTGCCTTTTATTTGGATGGTTGCTTGTCGTATCAGAGAAAGCCAGAAAAGGAGAGGGCTAAGATTCTTCCCACCAGGCAGCCGAGCACATTGGAGAATGTGCTTGGCGGGAAACTCAGATTCAAGCTGAATTGAAAGTGAAGTCTTGGGTCTCTTTGCAGAAATGTACTTACCTTCCCTGGAAGCCGAAGGAAACCTTCAGGTCACGGGGTGATTGCTGTGGCTGGTAATGCCGCAGACTTTCTTTGACACAAGTGGAAAAGGATGCAGGGCATTTAAACAGCTCCTCGGACGGGTCAGGGTCGAGGAGACACTGCAAATGTGTGCGGCCACAGCAGATTGGCCTTTTATGTTGTTACTATAATGAACTTGGGCAGTTTTACGGGGAATGAAAACCCCAGGAACACAGACTCAATTTCTGACATTCCACACAGAGGAAGAAGTACTGGCATCTAATCAGTCTCAAGGTCACCCTGTCCTGTTTCTTTTTCCTCCTGCCTTGTATGCCCTGGCCGTGCTGAGCTTCAGCAAGTTTGCAGAGTCTCCCAGAGTAGGGTGGACTCAGAGCCAGCCTCGCCGGTGCCACTCCTTGCCTCTCCACCACTGAGATACCGGGGCACCTGCACGCCCCCGGCGGGCACCCCCATACAGAGGGACCCAGTGCCAACTCTCCACAGCAGGCAGACAGCAGTCTCCTGCAGGCCTCCCCTGTGGCCCGTTCCTGGGGTCGCCGCCTCTGGTCCCTGCTATTGCTCTCACCACTCAGCCTTCAATAGTAAGAGCGAGAACTCAAACTCTTCACGATGTCTGCACTTACTGCTGCATTTGCTCAACTAAATGGTGAGTTTTTAAGAACAGGGAGGTACAATGGCACATCCTCAACACGGGACCTCCCCGCAGGCGGAGAGCAGCAGTGAATGTTTGCTGAATGATCAAACAGATGAATGAGTGATACCCACAGGCGGATTTCCTGTGTGTAATGAGGCACATTAAGTTTCCAGAAGGGTACCAGGATGAGCAGTTCCAGGATGCCACAATATTGTCACCAGAAGGTCCCCTTTAAAAATCACATCTCCTGCCTGTTATTGATCAAGGCCTTTGCATGAATGCGTTTACAGGATTACAAGATACCCGAGGAGACAGAGTGGTGAGGGCCACACTGAAATCCCCTGGCGGGCTGTCTTGAAGGTGGGATGAGACCTCGTGTGTGAGGTCAGCCTCGGTGGCTTACGGAGAGCCGAGTTGAGGAGTGCTAGCACAGCTTTGTCCTCAAGACCCTGTAAATGCTGAAGTCCCTCGAGCTGGTGGTGGCTGCTGACCCTTCCTTCTGCCCCCAGGCTGTCCCCGAGCCCTACCCCAGGACCCCCTGTAGCCTTTGGGTTCCGACGCTGCAGAGGTGGCGCCTTATAAGACCATCTTGAAGATGCCAGTGTTTGTTCTGACCAGCTGCTGCCTGGACTGGACCAGCTTTGAACATTTTTGGACTCTCAGCCTAATTAAAATATGAACTCTGGGGCTAGAGGGCTCAAGTTCAAATCCCGGCTCTGCTACTCACCAGCTGTGTGACCTTGGGTGAGTTACTCTGTCTGCCTCTGCCACCTCCACGTGTGTGGAGGTAGTACTCTTGACAGAACCTTCTCACAGGCCTGCAGGGAGGACGCTGTTGGAGCAGCCTGTGCATGTCACCCTCTCCAAACCTGTGCTCTTCTTGCTTTTGTTCCTCCCCCTACTGGATGGCCTCTGGGGGGCAGTGCCGAGGCCTGTTCTGTTCATCTCCTAGTTCCTAGTGGCATGGGGGGGGGCACTCCTCAGTAGGTGCTGGAGAGATGGAGGGATGGATAAGCAAATGAATGGATGAATTAGGTTTTTTTGTTTTGTTTTGTTTTGCTACCCTTTGAGGTTGATGAAGGACGATCTGGTGGAGAAGGCCGATGGTACAGTTTGGAACAGGGTGGAGCATGGTCTGTTATTCCTGTTCAGTACCCGCCCCACAGAAATGCCTGGGAATTGAGGGCAGCGGGGGCCTGGCTCGTCTCAGCTGGGTTGCTCGGTTGAGCCTGCCCGTCTGCTGGGCACGTGCCAGCTCTTACATCATATCCACCTCTGCCTCCTCATAACTGCCCTCCGGACATGCTAGGATTGGTTCCATTTTACAGATGGGGAAAGTTGAGGCTTGGAGAGGTGATTTTCACAAGGTCACACACAGGACGGTTCATTCCCCGTTGGGTGGGTTACCCCTGCCATACCGTGGGGCAAGGACTCACTCTTTGGAAACCTCTTTATCAGAGGTGGACGGGGACCTTTGACAGGCAGATGTGCCTACTCCAAGCTCCAGACATTCAAGTCTGGGAGTTTTTTACACCAGTGTCTTCCTGAAAACTCCTGTGATCTCTTCAGAGGGATTTGGCTAAGCTTTTTTTTTCAGTACTGGGGATTGGACCCAGGGGCATTCTACCTCCAAGCTACACCCCCAGTCCCATTTTGTAATTTTTATTTTGAAACAGGGTCTCACTAAATTGCAGAGAGCCTCACTAAGTAGCTGAGGCTGGCCTCGAACCCAGATCCTCCTGTCTCAGCTTCCCAAGTACTGGGATGACAAGCGTGCGCCACCACACCTGGCTTGATTTGGCTAAGTTCACTTCCCTCATAGGCAAGCAGAAGGCTGCTATGTGGTAAGGCGCAACTGAAACTTGGAAATGTAATTATATAAGTGTGAAATTGTGAAAAAAAAAAAAAAAGCAGGGAGGCCTCTGAGAATAAAGGAAATGTGGTGTTTATTGAGTGTTTATAACATGCCAGGCACCTTGTATTCTCTCTCAGTCATCTCCAGCTTTGTGAAGAGTGTGTGGCGATTCCCCTTCTGCAGGGGAGGAGACTGAGCTATGTACAGGCGGTCCCTCACTCATGCTGACTTGACTCACGGCTTTTTGACTTCCTGATGATGTGGAAGTGACCCGAATTCAAGGGGGTTTTTACCCATGTGTAGTACAGCGAGCCGCAGCTTCCAGGCAGCCCTGGAGCCAGAGGGCGCACTCTGAGCCACCAGACTGTGATGGTCAATAGGTCAGCTGCATTCCGGGCATCTTGAACTTGATGGGTTTATTGGGATGCAGCCCCATGTATGTTGAGGAGCACGTGCACTGGCTCTCTGGCTTGCAGGAGCTGGGGGTAGATAATAAGGGCTCCTGCGAGATCTGAACCTCAAAATCAGTCTCTCGGGCTTCAGAGTCCCATGCTTTCCACGGTCCTTGGTGGGGACCCTGCTGTGACTCAGCCTGAGGCTCTCCCAGGTTCACACCGTCAGACTCTCTGTGTGAACACAGTACGGTTCGCTCTAAATATGAGTATGCTCTAAATGTGATCGTTATATCCTTGAGCCACTTGACAGCTGGAGGATTTGTTCGTTCAGGGGATATTTCATGGCTAGAAAAAGAATCCCATTTGTATATACCCCAAAGAATTCTTTGAGGTACATACTATTGATGGATTCAAATGCAAAAGTGTGGATAACTAGTGCCGTCTTGGGTGGCAGGTGCTATGACTGCTTTGGGTCAGCAAAATGAGAAGCCTCAGGGTCTCCGAATACACCTGGGGCAGGGAATCCAAGAGATGCTTGTCCATCCATGTTTACAGCAGCATTTTGAAATAGTGAAGGGTGGAAAATCCTATTATTCATCAACGGATGAATGGATAAGAAAAATGTGGCATATCCATATAGTGGGACATTATTCAGCTTTATAAAGAAAGGGAATTCCGACACATAGAGCGTCCTTGAGGACCTAATGCTATGTGAAACACCCAGACACAAAAGGACCAGTGCTGTATACATCTATTTATGTGCAGTACTGAGAGCAGACAAATTCATACAGACAGAATGGAGAGTGATGTTTGCCAGGGGCTGGGCATTATGGTTTAATGGGTACAGAGTTTCAGTTTTGCAAGATGAAAAATGGTGATGATGACATAACAGTGGTCTTAATGCCTCTGAACTGTGGATTTAAAAATGGTTTCATGCATGTTTGTTTTTTCTCTTATACACGTGTGCGTACTAGAGAGAGAGAGAGGGGGGGGGGAGATTCCTGCTGTGTAGGAGAAGTTTGATGTTTGATATTTTATGGTGGGAAGATGTTAAGTCTGGCTTCAAGGAGCCTCAACTTTTTCCAGCCTTACCAGTTAATAGGTGAGGAGAGAGAAGCCAGATGTGATTGCACTGGACACTCCAAGTATAGTCAGTCCTTCAGCAACTCCTGAGTTCCTAAACAACATTTTTTTAGTTTTTCACCCTTCCTTCCTTCCTTCCTTCCTTCCTTCCTTCCTTCCTTCCTTCCTTCCTTCCTTCCTTTCTTCCCTCCCTCCCTCTCTTTTTCTTTCTTTCTTTGTCTTTTCTTTTTTAACCTTTCATTGGTGCATCATAGTGAGGTTCAAAGCAACACACACATACATGCACACATCAGACAACTTTTGAGTTAAGACTCCCCTTTCCTTTCCATTTTCCCCACCTACTTATCAAATGCTACTGTACCCTGCCCTCCGCCAGACCCTGGAGATATTAATGTGTGTGATCCATGTCTAAACACACTCCTTTTTTCTCCCGTTTTGACTACGTTTTGAATCGGTGTAGACACGCTCTCAGTTTTGCTTAAGTTCGCGTTCCATTTTTTGGCCATGCCATTTCTTTTTCCCCAAGCAGAAGGAAACTGGCATTGGCTTTGATTTCTGTGCTATAGGAGGGCTGAGCTGAGGGCCTGCACCCTGAGGAGCCTGGTCCCTGGTGCTGGGCGAGTCCTCTGAGAAGTACACGCAGGAAGGGCTTGATGCTTTGGGCCTCAGCATCAAGCAAACATTTTCACACTTTTCTGCATCTGGCATTGTGGGAATTTGCCTGGCTTGCTTTATGGGCAGGGCTGCCTGGGATCCCCAGGGCTTGCAAAGACAAAGATTCTTCCCTTCCCTAAAATAGCCCTGCATTTGTTTAAAGATGTGACACCCTCAGGAGGCTGGAATTTCCCTCTGTGTTTATTTTCACATCTGGGTGATGGTCTTCTGCCACCGGAGGCCTTTTAATGAATCATTTCGGAGATTGCCTTTAATGTTTCCCAGACAGGAGGGCGCGGGCGCTGGTCGCTTTTCCTGGAGCCTTGCAGGGCAGACGCACTTGGCTTCCCATCGGCTGCCTGGAGCTGGCCCTGGGGAAGCAGACAGACCTTTCTGGTCTTTCTGGGAAACCTGCTCCTGTGGGACTTCGCACCCCAGGGCTGTCTTCCCCGTCAGGGGCGGGGAAAGATGGGCGGAAAGAAATAGAGTCAGGCAGTTTTAACTGGTTCAAGATGTCCCCCTGTGGTCCCTTCGTTAGCCCCTGGCAGCCTTGCTCTGCCTCCACCGACTGCTGTGCATCGTGTCAGGAGACGAGGCCAGCTGCCGCGGCCTCCCGAAGGTCAGCTCTGTGGGTCTCTCCTCCAGGAGTCCTGGCTGGTGCTTGTTCTCAGGGCAGAGGCGGTAGTGGCCAGTGTGGCCAGGACCACCGAGGTGCTGGTCCCCGTTCTTTCTCAGCTGACAGACAGGGTCATTCATTGTTATAGTTCTGCTGGGTGTCCTGGGTCTTCCTCTGACCCATTCCTGCCACCTTCCATACCCTGTGCTGAGTGTTTCCCAGCTGTCCTGGTCCTGCCTGGCCCCCAGGCTGCCAGCTGCAGTTGACCAGAACTGTCCCCCCCTCCCACCTTGCAGCAGAGCTGAGGAGGGTGGGGAAGGAGGTGGATGCACTGACCCCAGCACCAGGACCTCAAGTCCTAGGTCCTTCTGTGCATTGACTCCTTTTCTGCTGCCTTTGTCCTCTGGGTCTAGGGTGGGCAGTGTCCTCAGGCCCCAGGGCTACCTTATTAGTTGTGGTTTCCCCTCACCTGGCCACACCTGCGTTGCAGGACTGTTTTCTAAGCCTGCTGAGTCCTTAGGGGCAGTCGGACTAGAACTCAAACCAAGTCGTCTATCCCTACATCCGTTCCCATTTTTCCTTTACCAAGAATTCCCTTCTTCACCTTGGCTGTCTGGTGAACTGCTCCTTGTCCTTCATAATTCTGCCAAAATGTCCCCACTGGGAAGCCCACCTCGAGTCCCCCCAAAGAGCTGTTTGTCCCGCCTTGGCCTCCTTCCTCTTCTTATGGTGTCCGTTTCAGCGTCCTCATCTTAACTCCTCGCTCTGTAGGCCTTGTCCTGTCTTCCCTTCGTCACAACTTTACAGTGCTTACTTCCTTCAAGTCAGATGAAGTGACTGTCTAAAGTGCCTGTTCCCAGGCCTGCCCAGGGGCAGATGCTTAATACACAGCACATACCAGACTACTTCCTGCTGAAGTGGGAATGGCTGTGTGATTCCATACATTATCCCTCCAAGGAGCACCTCGCATTCATAAGGATCCTTTCAAAGCGAGAACTCCCTCCAGGTAATCTCTAATCTGGCAGGGTGGGGTGAGGGCTGCAGGGGTCTGGGCTCCTCAACCGACATCAAGTACGAGGCCTCCCTCTGTAGGTGTGAGAAGCAGCACCACTTTGGGTCAATCTCTGGCACGCACAGTCTGCTTGGAAAAGACGCCAGGTTGCTCAAGAGAGGCCTGGGGGAACAGCGTCTGTGGAAAGACAGATGTGACTGGACACATCTCCACTCAGCTAATATGCACTTCCAGGGCTATTGGAATGTGATTTTCTAAATTGTGACTGGCTGACTTTCTTCTTTTGTGGTTGAGTTTGTAATAACATAGACTATGACTCTAGTTTTGCCAGAGTGGAAAAAAAAATGCCATCCAATGGATTTTTATGGTGGTTCTTAAACACTTTCTTTTTAAATATTATAAAAGATGGAACTCAAGAAGCCTTTCATGTGCTGCTTTGGGGCTGATGAGCCGAAACATATACTCACAGGCTTATTGGCCTGGGCAGCCCGGGGATGCTGCACCTGGCAGGTGCCAACCCCAGTTAAGTCGCTCTGCAATTTTGCCTAAAAATGGGGCTACGTGCCTAAGTACTGAGCCAGAGTAATTTGATAGCCCATGACTTGGGGCAGAGATCAAAGCTGAGCTCCTCACTCCTCATTAAGTTCCAGAAGCCGGGAAGCCTGCAGTGTTCCAAGAAGTCCCAGCACATCCTTCCTGGACTCCAGAGAATCCAGCTCCTGTCTGAGGTGGTGAGAAGCAGGGCCAGGAGGAACTACCTATTGCAAACTGGCCTCCTCCTTGCTCTGGGAGAGGAGGGGGCTGTGCTCACATCTAGTTCCATAATTAGGACCCTTGGGGACATCTTTTCCAGTAGGGTCCACAGCGTGCGGATCCATTAAGAACCCAGAGGGTAGCTCGGACATTTCAGTGTTCAGATGTTGAGCACATGAGTGAATTGTAGACCGTGAGCTCCAAGACAGCTCACCTGGTATCTCCAGGGCTTGGTGCTTACTAAGTGTTCGGTAAATATAATAAAGGCTTGTTCATTGATTCTGAATGTTACTGGCTTTGCTTTTAGCTGCTTCAAATCTTCTGCCCCCATGTTTATTTTCCTGGCTTAGGCCCGGTTTTAGGAAATGACTTTCATTGGTCAGAGGTGGGTGACATCCTTGCTTAGTATCTTTGGCCTCAGGTGCCATTACTGTAATTCTAGTTTTAAGATCAGAGTGTCTGACTCGGGATCCATACTCCACCGTGAAGCTAAGTGAAATGATGATTGAGATTCCCCACTTCAAAGAATAGCAACATGTTCAATACACCTAAAAATGTCTATTCAAAACATTTTGGACTTTTTTTTTAAATAAAAAAGAGGGATTGTTTAATGGGCAACTATGTTCTGAGTAATTCGACGCTTGAGTGATGACACACATGTCAGGCGGAGGCTGTTGGCCTGGCATTTTCAGGAACCCTGAGCTCCAAGACCATTTGTCACCAGAGTGTCTTTATGAAGTCACACGAGGGGTCCCTGGGGGCCTCACTGAGTGGTTGGAGCTGATGAGTAAGCTGCCATCCCTCCTCTCCCCTCCCATGACACCCCAGTAGATTTCTACGCTAGCCGAGTCCCCAGGGAGCAGAGTAGGGAAGATTCGCTAGGGGAACAATGGATGTGCATTGCTTCCTTCTTTCTTCTGCTCCCTCAACTCAGAGGCTGGGAGGCCCTCGCAGGATGGTAGTGTCAGACCCCAAGAAGTGTCACACGGTGCCCTGAGGCGGCCCCACCCCTCCTGCACGTGCCTGCTTTGGTCCTCCAGGCTGCTGTGCTGGGTAAAGCAGACCCACGGCAGAGCTGGCAAAGATGCGCTGCTCCTGATGAGAGGGTTTGCAGAGTGCTCTGCGACCTGAGACAGTCCTCTCCACAGTTTCCCTATTTGACATAACATGACAAGGTTCGACTGCAGCCAACTAGTACACCCTGTTCAGAAAAAGGGCTGGTCCCTTAACTTCTTGTTGCTCCCAAACCTATTTTGCTTTCAACTTATTGCCAGTTTCTCTCTCTCAGAGACAAGGGGATTCTGGAAAACCTGAAGTCTTCAATTAACCTGCAATGACAACATTTCAGCTGAGACTTTTTCATTTTATTTCTTCCTTTTATCAAAAGGGAGTCTTTTTTTCTAAAATGCCCCCATGGTGGGGTGTGCGTGTGGGAGCCTTTGTGTAGATGAGGTCATTCAGTGTGAATTTCCTGCTGACATTAAATGGAAGGTCTTTCTTCTCATTAGATTTATTGTGTAGGCATCAACTTTACTACTAGCCTTTTATAAAAAGTTTTCCAACAGTGCAGAAAAGTTGAAATGATTTTATGGGGCGTGTTCCCATGTCTACATGCGTTGACATCTTTTTCTCCTTGGCTTTCTCTGGTATCTTTCCTTCCAGGCCCCCTTCTGTACAGCCACCCCTCTGTAAGATTTGTGGTGCATTTGAGAACAAGGTGCCAACATCAGAGCACTCCGACCTGTACACCTGAGTGTGGGGGTTATACACTGGAGGTCACCATTTGCTCACAGATATTTTGAACATACAATAAAATGCACAAATATTCATGTATTATTTATAGTCATCGGTTTCCAAGAATGTCGTGTCTATTTGAGTCCTATATTCACATTCTGTCTTACCTAATAGTTCATTCATTAGCCAAGCGCCCACTCTGTCTCCCTACTGGAAAGCCCGAGGCCAGGCTCCTCCATTTCTCAGGAGGAGAAGCACTTGTCCTGAAGCCATGGGACCCCTTGGTGTCCTGGCAATGGATGTGGCCCCCTCTCCATCTCTCCACTCATCCCATCCTGGTGTAGGTGATCCTGAGCCATTCTTCACTTCCTTCTGTTGCAGCCTGGTCCAGCCACGCCCAGAAGTACTGACTCTCTTACTGCAGTCGTTCAATAATTGTGGACTTCAGCTGCCACAGCATCAGAGCTCCTTCTCAGTTTCTGAAGAGCTTGCCCTCTGTTATACCATCAAGCTCTCCCTGTGGCTCAGTGGGTAACTATTAGTGCAACGATACCCACTTCTCAGGCTCGGGGACTCGGAGGCTTAGGGAGGGAAGGCTGGGCAGCTTGGGTCTGGATCTAGGCCTGCGTGGCACCACACCCTGTCCCCACAGGATCTGAGCCTGACAGCCAGGCTGTGATGCAGTCACCGTGCATGTCACCGAGTAAGTGTGGCAGTGACTCTCTTGGAGATGTGATTCAGGACAATGCTGAGCTGGCTGGCCAGTGAGTGTGCAGACAACGTAATCCACTATTCGTGTAAGGGGAAGCATGGGAGCTGGGGGGAAGGATCCTGGCTTTGCAGTCCGCAGACCTCACTTATCAAGAACAGTGTGCTTTTGAATGCTTCACATTTGCCCAATGAGGTACATCCGAGACCCATTTGACTCCCCTTTCCAGTGCCTCACCTTTATTTTCAACCTTGCTTTATAGACGAGGAAATGGAGGTGCAGAGAAATGAGGTTACCTGGTCAAGGTCACACAGCAGAGGCACCTGGGCACTCAGATTCTGGGGCCTGCTTTCCTACCCATAATGCCACCTCCCCTGCATTTGTGGCATGGGGCCAACCGTACATAGAAGTTACAACTGGACGCCTCTGGGCCAAATTTGGTCCACATGGTGTTTGCTCTTTTCATTTGGATTGTCAACACTTCAAAATGAAGAGCATGCACATCACAATATCTTTCTAGCTGACCTTAAACAAATCTGAACATGTGGCCAAGGCGGTCTCTGTTTGGGCACCAAGCAACAGCCAGCGTCCAGTTCCCCACAGGCTCCACCACTGTGCTGCCCTTCCTTCCGGTCACTTGCCATCCTGCCCACACTGCGGCATTTCTGACACCAGGTTCCCTCCTTCACTGTTTGCCTGGCTCCTGTGAGCACTGTCTTGCAGACAGAGCGAAGGCAAATAGCTCAGGGGACTCCTTATCATTTTCTGAAGGGAACCATGAGTTGGGTCATTTTCTATCTATGAGATTCAAAGGTCGAGGCGTTCTTGAGAGAGTAAACTCACCTGTGTACATAGGAATATTATGAAGACCTTTCTTTCCCCACATGTCACAGACCAGTGGTTTCAGAGGGCAGGAGCTTTGGCAGGTGCCAGGGCTATAGATGGGGTCATCGAGATTTTGTTCCTTGTGTTGTTTTTACCCAGTTCTTGTCTTCTTCCTGGTATTTTTGCCCAATTTCCTTGTGGTTGCCAAAGGCAGTGGGTCCCTCCAAGTATACGCTCCATGACATCTCATCCCCAGGCTCAGATCTGAAAGTGTAGTCACATCACCCGGGAGACATGACATTAACACAGCACTTCCCCGAGCCCAGGCCAGCATCGAGTGTCCAGGCGATAGCCAGGCATTGCCAAGTGTTTACTGTTATGTGTCTGTTCTTGTGAGAACTAGCAAAATATAATTAGCACATCAAGTCAATTTTTTTTAATATTGGTTAGGAGGAAGCTAAATGTTAAAGAAGAGTTTTAAAACTTGATTTAAAGAGAAATAGAGAAGTAGTGAGTAGATACTACTCTAGGTGAGAAGTCACACTCACAACACACGATGGTGACACACAAATGACTGAAGTCTGGGTAAAACTGCACGGGGCCCCCATTACCCTCTCCATCCTCTTTGGACCAAGATAGGACAAGAGATAGGTGGCACTTCCTTCTTCCTTGCTTCCTGTCCATCTCTCTTCCCTTTCCTGAACGTGGGAACCTTGCCCCTGCTGTGGGATGGGATGGAGAGGGTTGAAGTCCACAGCTCCTCCCAGGTCCTCTCCGCTGTCCCTGCAAATAGGCCCCTTCCTGGTCTTGAAGGCAGGCAAAGATTCTTTGTGCAGCATTGAGGTAGAGATCACAGAACACCCTGGCTGCTACATGACTGGACAGTCATGGCAGGGTAACAGGGAAGAGAGGAACAAAAGGAACCCACCAAACAAAACCCTCATTAGTGAATATATTTAAGGAGGAGGCCCCCAAACGTTAAAGTGTTCTGAAAAAATGCATCGTTAGGCAATTGTGCCGTTGCATGGACATCAGGGTCACTTACACACCGGCATGGTCTAGTGTCATTCCACGCGACCTCTTGATGCCACCAAGAGATGCTGTGAAGAAGATCTATGAGGCTGCTCCCGGTGTCACATGGAACGCTATTCTATTGTAAACTTCTTTTTAATAAGGAGGAGTACACTCTAAAATAATGCTTAAGAGCCTAGTACAGTCACATAGTGGTTTATTATCAGTATCAAGTATTACGCGCTGCACATAAATGCTTGTGCACTTCTAGTCACTTCTATGTGACTGACAGCACAATAGGTGTGTTTACGTCAGCATTGCCACTGTCACATGAGGGACGTGTTGCAGGGATATGATACCACTGGGACAACAGGGACTCTCTCCACCACAGCCTCTGTGGTCCATCCTTGACTGAAACGTCATCAGGCAGTGCAGGGCTGCATGCGTACCGACCACAGTCATTGGAAAGAAGGGCCTGTGCTGAACTGGGCAAATGAACTTGGCCAAAACGCTTCCTCTCTGAAGCCTCAGTTTTCTCATCTATATGATGGGGAGAAAAATAATCCTTACTTGCAGGTTGTCAAAAGAAACAAATGAGGTTCAGTAAACAGAGTGGCTTGTGTTAGTACTCAATAAATGGCAGCTCGGGCAATGACAACAATGGTGGCCAAGGTGGTGGCCGTGGTGGAAGGGAAGCCAGGCAGGGTCTTTCTGCAGGTATCCTTACTGTCTTTGGGAGGAAGAGGAGTGTGTCTAGAGGTTTCCTGCTGGAGCTTTTGTCTGTGAGGACGTCTCGACTGTGGATGTAGTTTGTTGGCATAGCCACAACCAAGCCCTGGGGCCACCACTTTCCTATGCCTTTATTTGGTCTGCAGGGACAGGGAACATTCTGTTCTGTTGGTCATAAGTCAAGACTGTGGGAACGCAGGGCAGCTCTGGGCACTTGGCAGCTCTTGAGGTTGAGTACCAGCCAGGGAGGACCAGCCTTGGCCCACTGGGTCACATGCGGGAGAAGCCCTCTCCCACCTGGCTCAGGCATGAACGCACAGTTAGAATTTGCTAAGACTCAGCCAAGGGTGCATGGGGTGGGTACATAACCTCATTTCCTTGAATGGACATGGCTAGCATTCTTGCCAATATGATATTAGCACAACAGACAGAAATGGGCAGAAGAAACTAGCTTGGCTTTTGCCGAAGAAAACTCCCCAGTGGAAATGGATTCTTCTCTTTCGTGGGTTTTGATTTAGCTTGCAGTGATTTTCATTGGCTTTTGTAATAACTGTATATCTGAGATTCCATACTTAATGTTTTGCCCTCTTGGGGTCTTGCTGACCCTTGAGGGACTGCTCCCCCTGGACTGGCCAATTCCTAGAGACAGTAGAAGTTTCGCCTGTGAAAGTGCCTGTTATATGCAAATCAACCCACCCAGAGCTCACAGTCCCCAATCACCTCCTCTATTGACCTCTTCTATCCTGGACCCTAATCACCCCAGGACAGGTACCAGAAAACTAGGGACAACCTCAGACCCTGCTAAAAGTATTCAAACCAGACAAATCCTAAACCTGTTACCCTGCATCACCTCATACCTTTGCGGTAGAAACACAATAGAAAATTTCTTGCTATTTCCCCTTGCTTCTTCTACCTTCTGATTGACCCCAGGTGGCCCAGTTGACCTGCCGTGCTGTTCCTCTCATTTCTAGGGAATTGTAATAATGACCCCTTTGTGTCTGTTATCTTGTCACACCTGATTAAAACAAACCCCAAATTCCCTTACAACAACTTTGGTGCTGGAAATTCTTTGAGTAGTGAACATTCTAAGAAGTAGGATCCAGGGATTGACTTTCTAAGCTCAATGCCCACAGAAGTGGGGGTATTTTCTTTCTGGAGAATCAGATAGACCAGGTTCAAAGGCTGGCTTCAACTGTTAACCAGTAAGGAGACCCCAGCTTCTCATTTAGTGACACAATCCTGTGGTTGTCATGAAGGATCAGATAATCAGAACATACTAACAAAGGACGGATGTCTAGAGCCCTTGTTTTTGGAGAGAATGAGAATCTATGGGAATGGCCTCCATTGGAATTCAGATTTCAGGGGCAAGAAATCACCCATCCCAATGGAAATCCCTGGTCTGATCATAGAAGACCACTTCTTTGGGGATACATGCATACTCACACACACTCATGCACATGCATCCCTCACATGAATCCATATGTATACACACACACACACACACATACACACACACACACACACACATATACATATATATACACACACATACACCAGAGGGTTTCTGATTGCTTTTCTTCTGATTGTCTTCATCCACCAAAACCCTAAAAGAGGCCTTCAGGCACTTTCCTAAAATTCCAAACAGGCTGGTGTAGAAGTAAAGGGTAGCCAAAGCCATATCTTGTCCCCAAAGAGAGATGTCTGGGGAGAGGAGTGAAGTTTTGAGAGCCCCATGTAGGTAGCTTTGGGCTCTTGTCTAATATCCAGAGGGTGGAAATGGCCTGAGGGCTATCATATTAATCCGAAGGGTTCCCTGAAGCCTCCTGTAATGCTGTCAAAAGGCGGGATCTAGTGGGAGGAAGCTGAGTCACTGGGGATGTGCCCTTGAAGGGGATGTGGTGACCAAGGCCCTCCCCCCCTACTTTTTCTGCTCTTCTTCTGCCATGAGGTGAGCAGCCCCCTCCATCACGAGCTCCCTGCTATCAGGTCTGCCTCTCCACGGGCCCAAAGTGATGGAACCAGGTGACCATGGACTAAAACCTCTGAAACTGAGCCAAAATAAAATGTTTCTCCTTATAAGTTGATCGTCTCAGGTATTTTGTCACAGTGAGGGAAAGCTGACTAACATAGGGGCCATGGATGATATCAGAAAGGGTACAGGCTAAAGTTGAAGATCATCGTAAAGTCGAAAACTGTTAACTTGAGCCATTGTAAGTGGAGGCTTGGCTGTAGTTCTCAGTCCTTTTATCGCTCCTGTGAATGTAACTTATGCCCCATCAAGATGTAGAGCTGTCCTGACACCACAAAGCTGTCCCTGTCACTGCCCCTTGATGTTCACATGCATCTCCAGCCCTGACCCCTGGCCACCACTGGTCTGCCTTCCATCCCTGTAATTTTATGTTGAGAATGTCGAATAAATGAAATCATACAGTAAATGATCTTTCGAAGTTGGCTTATTTCACCTAGTCAGATGCCCCTTAAATCCACATGAGCTAGTGCATTTAACAGTTTGCCCCTTACCATGGTTGCAACATATCCCATGGTATGTATAGATGTAGTTTGTTTAGCTACCCACCTTCTGAAGAACATTTTTGTTTCCAGTTCGGGATTCTTACAAATAAAGATTCTATAAGCACTCATGTAAGGGTTTTTCCATGGATGTAAACTTTCGTTTTTCTGGGATAAATGCCCAGGAGTGTGACCGCCGAGTCACATGCCAAGTATATCCTTAGTTTTGAGAAACTGCCAAACTATTTCCAGAGTGGCTGTACTATTTTACATCCCCACCAAGAATGTGTGAAACCAGCTCCTCCACATCCTCATCAGCATTTGATATCACTATTTTTTCACCTGTTCTAATAGGTGTCTACTGATGTGATGATCTTAATTTGCCTTTTCCTAGCAGCTAGGGATGTAGATCACCTTTCCATGTGTTTATATGCTATCTGTATATCTTCATTGCGAAGGTGGGGTGGGGCAATGGGAGGCTCAGGGCGAGGGGCAGGCGATGTGCTCCTTAGACGCTGGCCTCTGAGAAGGGTAGATGATAAAGCATTCAGGGACATGGTAGGCTGAAAATGGCTTCCCCAACAGGGCCATGTCCTAACCTCTGGGCCCTGTGGGTGGGTGTGAAAACAGCAGCTATTATCAGAGGGACATCGGATTGGAGTGAGTAGGAGACATGATGATAGAAGCAGGAAGTGGGAGTGAGGGGAGGAAGGGGTCACGAGTTCAGGAAGAGCAGCGTGTAGGCGTGGTGAGACACACTTGTAATTCTAGTACTAGGGAGGCTGAGGCAGGAGGACAGCGGATTTGAGGACAATCTCAGCAACTTAGTGAGACTCTCAGCAACTTAACAAGAACCTGTCTCAAAATAAAATAGGCTGAGGGTATAGCTAGGAGGTAGAATGCCCCTGAGTTCAATCCGTAATACCAAAAACAAATTGATAAATAAGTGAGCTCAGGAAAGTGGCTGGCCTTTGGAAGCGGAAAAAAAGCACTTTTGTTGCTGCCTCCTCACATGGCAGGAGGGTGGAAGGGCAAGACAGACCAATGCTAGTTCCCTGCAGCCCTTTTATCAGGCACTAATCCATTCATGAACACACTGTTCTCATTTCCTAATCACTTCCTGAAAGCCTTTGCCTATTAATACCATCACATTAGGGGCTAAGTTTTAGTGTGAATTTTGGAGGGGTCACATTCAAACCGTAGCAAACAAACTATCCATATATATCTCATAGAGCCTTCCCCCTTCAGGCACAGCTAGATCTGGAAGCCCAGGTGGATCACTGAGGCCCTGCCTTTCCCGGTCTCTCAGATCTACTACCTCCCCATTAGCTCCATGATAACTCTGGGTTTGCATGCCACCAGCTAAGTGGCTCAGCAGAAAGGGACAGTGTCTTTCCCAATGATTTCAACAGAAGTTGTTGGACTGATTCCCATTGGCTTGGTTTGGGCCATGTGACCAGTTGTACCAATTACCATGTGGCTAGGAGGGTATAGTGCTCTGATTGGCTGGATCTGGGTCCCCAATCCATTCAGCAGCCAAGGCCTGGGGTCAGATTTGACTAAAACTCAAAACTTGGAAAAGGAGGAAGATCAGCTCCCAGGAGAAATGACGCTGTAAATGGAAGATGGAGAAACAGATCTGGGGAGGCCGAAGTGACAGGATGTCCGTGGCAGCCTAGAAAGGCAACAGGGTGTATTAAGCGGCAACAGGTTAGCTGTTAGGTGGCTTCCTACTAGAAGGGAAGGGTTATGTGTGTTGCTCTTCTAAAACTTTCTTTGGTTTTAGGAGAGTGTATTCCATTAAACTTCAAGTCAAAGGAGGATTTTTGATGAACCCTATAAGTTAGAGAATAAAACAGTGATTTTATTTTAAAAAATGCATTTGAGGATTCTTCAAGTTCAGGGAATTATCTTTCCCAAGTGATCTTTAGGGAGCAAAAGGAATGAGAAATGGTTGTCCATGTATATAAATTACTCTCAGAAGCACCATCCATTAAACATCCTTTCAGTAAGAGACTACGGGCAGGCCCTTCTGTTCTTGGCCATTCTGCTCGCCTGATGCTTTTAATAAGGGAAGCTTGTTCTGGCCGGTTTCTCTGGCCATGGTCCAGTGATGCTTGCTACATTCTATCTCTCGAATTCCTCTTTAATTTCCTGTGGAATTCTTTCTATTTTCCCTTTCCTTTTATCTTTTTTGAAAAATTTAAAATTACTTTTGTGGCCTGCATCTGCTTCCTGGCCATTTATAAGAGCTGTGTGCCACCCAGAGGTGGCTGGATTTTTCAGACAAAGGCGGGAGCAGTTCGTCTTGTGTGCCCCTCCTTGAATGTGGAGCGAAACGTGACTAGACCTAGAGCTTCATTCAGGTGCCACCGTGTCTAGAGACAGCTAGGATACTTTGCAGATAACAAAGAAACAAACAAAACGAAAATAAAACACCAACCAGAAATGCAGCTAACTGGCTGAAGCGGGACAGGAGTTTATGGCTCATGTCTGGAGATGGTAAGGCTTCGGCATCTTGGTTGAGCTCCAGCACTCCATCTCTCTCTTCTCTCGATGTGGGCAGGGATACTCAGCCTCTTTATTCACTGATGTAACCTGGGCCCTTTGAACAGTGGATAGAGCCACAAATATTTTTTTTTTTTTGCGGTACTGGGGATTGAACTCAGGGGCATTCTACCTCCGAGCTATACCCCCAGACCTATTTTTTTTTTTTTTATTCTTTATTTTGAAACCGAGTCTCACTAAGTTGCGGAGTGCCTCACTAGGTAGCTGAGGCTGGCTGCGAACCCGGATCCTCCGGTCTCAGCCTCCCGAATGTTGGGATTACAAGCGTGCACCACCACGCCTGGCTCACAAATATTTTTTGAATGAACACAGTCATTTCATCTCTTCTCTCTGTGGCTTCCTTTGGTTTTTATCATCTATGTATCTATCTATCTAGCATCTATCCACTTATCGCTGTCATCTATCTATAACTTTTTCTTTCTCCTTCACTTCTCTTTTCTCATTCTCCCAATAGTGCACCTATTTGCATTATTATCCAAATAAACCTCTGAAAATGAACAGAAGCCAAGGTCTCCAGCATTTTGAAAGAGAAGGAAGCTGAGGTCAGAATTCTGCAAGCAGTCCTTTCACTTTTCCATGAAAGACCATGCTGGATACATTTCTGCTTTAGCTTCCCAGCCTTTACCTTCTGTTTACATTCCAAAGGAGCAGCCGCCTCCTGGCCAGCTGGGTAAGGAGCTGCAATTCACTTGTCTCGCTGGTCTGTGCATGCTCACGCTGGCAGCGAAACTCTTCCAGATCCTGACTTGTGTCAGTTGGTAGAAAGGGCACGTGGCTGCTGGACCACTCTGCTGGGAGGCCCTCGCTCTGCCCACCATGGGGAAGAACCTCGGTGGCTCTAGGTCGGCGCTGGGCAGGTCCTGGGAGCACTGCTGGGCACCTTCAGCTGCTGTGAATTTCAACCTCTATTCCTGCAGAGCACTCACCCCCAAAGCTCACATCATCTTTTCATGAATGACTAAATGCACCTGATGATGAAATAACAGGATTTCCAGTTATTTGTTGCAAACATTTAAATTTTTTGTCCTCTTATTTAAAAGTGCCTCATGGCCTTGGGCTGAACTGCTTGATGGAGAGATAAGGGTGTTTCTGTTTTTCCTTCTGTCCATGTGGATTGTGTATTAGAGACATGCCCCCTAGGACGGTCAGATCTGGCTATACCTCTGTGTGTGTGTGTGTGTGTGTGTGTGTGTGTGTGTGTGTGTGTGTGTTACTGGGGATTGAAACCGGGGCATTCTACCTCTGAGATCCATCCCCAGCCTGATTTTTTATTCTTTATTCTGAAGCAGAATCTCACTAAGTTGCCGAGGGCCTCACAAGTTGCTGAGGCTGGCCGCAAACCTGCGATCTTCCTATCTCACCTTAGTACTGGGATTACAGGTATGCGCCACCACATCTGGCTCTGGATATACTTCTGGATACCAATTTTGATGCACTAGGCCAAAGGTGAGGAGGAGGCCACTAAAATTACCTGCCCTTGAGACCCTGAAATCATAGGAAGTGTGTGACGGATGCCATGTAGTTGCCAGAACTTTCTAAATGGACCAGTTTTGCCAGGCTGAGAATCCATGAGGTTGGCCAGAGATAACAGGAGGAGAAGACTGAAGTTTCTGCAGTGGAGGTGTGAAATTTTCAGTAGTAGGTGTGCGGGGGCCATCAAATCACACACAGATGCCACGTTAGCATACCAGGCTTCCTCTTTCTGAATGCAAGCAAAGAGATGACACTGTTAGCAACCTGGATCCCCCTAACCCAGCGTTATCCTTTCAGGTGAGGCGGGGGCACTGTGCGGCGGAGGCCAGGACAGGCAAGTGTAGGTGAACCTGGCTGAACAATCCCTCCTGATGGACTGATGGACCCAATAAAGATACACAAAGCAGGCCTATTGCCTTTGCGAATGAACAAAGCTGGGATAGGAAGGTAATTCTATAGAAAGCATTGGAAAGTAATTCTATAGATAGGAAGGTAATTCTATAGGAAAAGATCTTGGGCTCAACCAAGGATGCAGTGTAGCAGAGTCCAATGTCAATCTCACGTTTAGATCCAGGAAGTCAGCCATGAGTCGTGCTCCATTTCTCTACCTCACTGGGGAAGGCCTAGCTTGAACCCCGACACTGGCTTTCCAACTCTCAGCAGCTTCCTTTCCCCCCATAAGATGCCTTCAGGTTTGCAGACCCTCGGCCTGGACCCCTTTCCTCCCTGGGGTGGTTTCTGCAGCTGCATGGGAATGTCCTCTGCTAACATGAGTTCTGTCCTCTTTACGACAAGGTCTTCCAGCCCTGTGGGACCCACTTGGGGGACAGAGTAGGAAATGTGGGCCCAAGAGCCACTAATAGGATCAGGAACTCTGTGGCCTGGGACCAGGCAAAGGCTCCACTGGGGCTTTGGGTGGGCCGGCCTTGAGCAGGACGTGGCGGCTGCGTGCTGCAAGCCGCTGGCTCTGGGATGGGCCTCGAGGCTTCATCGACCCATCCTCGCTCCTCATGGCTTCCTCTGTCCAAGGGGCCTGTCCTCCACTCGGACACAGTGTGCACTGCCATTTTTGTTTGTCTAAGATTTTTATTGCAGCTAAAGATTTCTTTTTTTTTTTTTTTTTTTTTTTTAGGGGTATACATATGGAGAGTTTAGATGTTCTTGATTTTTTTTTCAGTTTTAATTGCGCGCGCGCACACACACACACACACACACACACACACACACACCCTTCTGTGAATATTGGATATGGAACCAATTACTCTAGGTTGCAGTAAATTACTTTTATATAACTAGAATTGGGGACTTGAGAATCAATTCCATACCCATTAGCAATGTATGCTCGAGCCAAGATATTTTTTTTCCTTTTTTTTTTTAAACAGGACTGGACAGTGTTGAATCCTTGAAAAAAAAAAAAAACTCAACATCTTTTTTCAAAGCTGACAGCACATTCCATCTACTCTGCAATGTAGAACTAATGAAGATATAAGTGTAAGAAAACCCATAATTGAATCCAGCACGTAGCAAGCATAGTTGAGCAGAAAGCACGCCAGCTGAAACCCCATGTGTTAATGGTCTGATTCTCCTGGGGATCGTGTCTGGGGTGGCCTCTCCTCTCCACGTGGCCAGAGCTGAGTAAGAACCGCCCTTTCCTTGGGCAGAGTCATCAGGAACCCCCAGTGAATTGCCTTTGACGAGGCTGCTGTTCCTTGGTTATTTAAAGGGCAGGGATAAGAAAAACAGCCAGGAACAGAGGTGCCCGGGCGAGTGCTCTTCTCAGGGGCTCTTGGTCGTCTTGCCTGCCAGCCTTTCTCAGCTCCCTGCATGGTGGCTGGGGGTGCTTCTGTCCCCCGCACCTCAGCACTGGGGCAGTCCCTCGGGGACATGTCAGGATGTGCCTTTCATGCAGTCCAGTTCTCCAGGGTTCAGGGCGAGCCCCACCAATCCCGCTGTTCCTGCATCTCAGGCCCCTCTGATGGGTGGATCTGAGTGGGAGGGAGACTGGGGTGGAAATGTGTTTTCCTTTCAAAATTCCTCCGTGATGAGTCACAGCTAGGTGTCCCCAGCGCCCCCAGCCGCTCTGCCTCCTGTGCTACTCCCTGGGGAGGAGCCCTCCACCTGTGCTCTCCTGGCACAGCAGCTGCCTGGCTGGGGAGGGAAAGCGCGGAAGGGCCCCCAGAGCCCTTGCCCTGGATCTGGACCAGCCAGAGGAAGCCCCTCGGGAGCATCTGCAGGCCCCTCCCACCAGCAAGCCCCAGCTGGGTGCTGGGTTTGTTGCTGGGCAGAGAATGGGTGGAATCTGAGAACCCCCGCTCTGCTCTCCAGTGATTGAGGTTTCCAGCTGGCACCGCTTGACTCTGGACCCCCCCTGAGCGGCCACGGGTGCTGTGCTCACGTGTGGAGACTGGCAGGTTTGCCCCGGGGGACACAGCTGCCCTGCCCCCTCTCCCGTCCCTGGGCGGAGGGTGTTCTCAGTGCCTGGCTGCTAATCCAGGGCCGCAGGCCGGGAAGGCGGCTTGGGCGGAAGGACTGGGCCCCCTGTGCCGCGGGCCGGGCCGGCTGGCCCTATCCCTGAGCCTTTGGGCTGCAGAGAAGTCCCTGGGTGTCTGCTGAGCAGGCGGCCTCCATCTGGATACCCAGCCCTTTCAGCTGTTGTGAGTCCTAGTTGGAAGGGGCATTCCAGGGACATTCTTTCTGTCTGGAGCAGGGACTTGGCCTGGAACTGAAAAAAAAAAACGGAACAAACTGCACCCGTTTGCTCAACCTCGAACCAAATCCAAATAGTTTTTAGTATCACTGAGAACCAAACCAGAGTCCTGGGATTTGGGTTGGTTTGCTTGCCCACTCAGAGAACATTCAGGGAACAGGACTGAGCTGGATCAGGACCTGTGCAGCTGCTAAAGTGACTGAGGGGACCAGGGCAGGTCCTCTGGAGGGATCCTGGCTGCAGGATAGGGTGGAGCCCCAGAACCTCCTCTCTGTGGAGGGTGCCGTGCGGTGTGGGGACCTGCACGTGGCGGCCGGCAGTAGCCATGGCTACATACAGATGCGAAGATGAGAACGACAGCGTCTACCTGGCAGGAACCTGGCCACAGTCATGCACCAGGGGGCTGTTCTAAATGTTTTCTGGCCTCTACTGGGTCAGTCCATAGGCACTAAATTAGTACCTGGCTCCACACCAAGGTGACAAAGGCCTGACCCTTGCTCTCTTGGTGTCCCTGGTATACTTTTTACAGTGACACTACGCTGTACCAAAGAGAGACTGTAATGGTCCTCTTAAGTAGCATTACGCCCCGGCCCCCTAATTTCACGTTCACCTGGAACCTCGGAACGCAACTCTGCCTGCAGATGGGCTTAGTTAAAGGCGCAAGATGAAACGGCCCTGGATTCAGGGTGGGCCTTAAGCCCAATGACAGATGTTCTTATAGTGAGAGGAGAGGACACAGGGAGAGACGTGCAGGGGGAAGCCGTGGGAAGGAGCAGGGATGGGAGTGACGCGGCCGTAAGCCAAGGACTCCCCGGCCACCACCGGGACAGGAAGGGACAGAATCTCCAGGGAGTCTCCAGAGGGAGCCCATCCCTGAGTCACCTGTACTGTAGGAAAATGCACGTCTGTGACCTGCAGCCATTCTGCAGCCACAGGAAAGGAACGCTGGGGTCCGTGGGAGGTGAGGCCACCGCACATCCCTCCTTATCAAAGCGGCTGGTTTCTTGTGCACAGCTAATGCCATCGTGCTACAGGACTTCCCTGCCCTGCCCCCACAGAGCACGTCCACCTACAAGGCGCCTGGCCACCAGGGCTGGAGAGCTGCTTCCCGCCCTCCCCACAGGGCGCGGGTGTGGGGGGGGAGCCGGTGGGATTGAGATAGTGACCCAGGCGGCAGAAATCATGAGATGGGCAGGTGCAGGGGGGCAGCAAGAAGCTGCTCTGACAGACAGACAGACAGACAGACAGACACACACACACACACACACACACACACACACACACACACACACACACAGTGTGGAGGGGGCAGCCGCAGAATCTGAGCAGGCACATTGCTACCCCGAAAGGACAAGGTCCCCAGACACACCGTCACACCCTGCAAGGAGCCCCAGCCTGGATACTGTAACTGTGTTTGCTCTCTGGCTCCTTTAGCTCCTCTGGATTCTTCCCAAGTCCCCTGGGCACCCCTCTATTCCCTGCAATCTGAAACAGCCCATCCAGTGCACAACCGCAGAAAAAGAGGTGTCCACCTATAGTTATGTTTAATCCTGGCTGCGTTCCCCTGTGCAGGTTGCTTACCCTCTCCGAGTCCTCATGTCTTCCTCTATCAAGTAGAGCGAACGCTGCCCCTCAGAAGGCTCTGTGATGAAGAAATGTAGAAGACCAAACACCCACCACAGTGCCCGGCTCAGGGCAGGCCGCCATAGTTTCCTTCAAGCAGATACAACAATTCTGAGACCGGATTTGAGTCTGGATCTTAAGTATTGAAAACAGGCCTCTGCTTCCCATTTGAACCAGTCCGAAGCCCCGTGGTTGGGTTCAGTTCAGGGCTCCATGCTAGAAGTTCAGTTTGGATGGAAACTTAGCAAATGGGTGTGGTTGGGGTCCCCTCATTTCTTCTGTTATAACTCAATTCAGTTGATGTCCCCAAAGAACTCATGCATGTAGCATTATTTAAGATATCCGAGGACATCCTGCAAGTAGGTTTTTGAATCCCACTCACTTGCCAAACATTCCCTAACTTATAAAGTTTTCCAAACCTGAAAACACATCCCTAGGCTTTCATAGCGCAGCCAGCCGGTGCTGGTCTCCCCTGCTCAAAGCTCACAGCTGTGCCATTATCCAGCTTGGAGTGCTTCCCCTCCCCCACCCCTCGGTCCCTCAGAAGAGCACCAAGAGTTTTGAGGCGTGGAGTCGTTTTCACCATGGCCTGTGACTTAGGAAGAACAGAGGAGAGTTAGGGCAAAATATGTATTACCTGATGCAGCCTTTTGTGTTCTGGAGGTGGCAATGCAGCTGCCCAGGGTGGAGCCTGGGGTCTCTGGTCCTGCCCTCTCCTTCAGGACCTGGGACGTCTTCCCAACAATTCCACTGGGACAAGTCCTCATGGGAAGGCAAGAAAATCCCAGTGGGAATTAATGAAAATGCCAGCTGTAACTAGGGAGAGAGAGGAGGCAGTGAGATGAGACATGGGGACTGAGGCAGAGGCTGCAGGGATCTGGGGGGCGGTATTGCTTTTCTTCCTTTCCTTTTCCTTTCCTTTCTCTTCTCTTCTCTTCTCTTCTTTCCTTTTCCCTTTCCCTTTCTTTCCTTTCCTTTTTCTTTTTGTGACACTTGAGATTGAACCCAGGGGCTTTCTGCCTCTGAACTATACGCCTAGACTTTATTTTTTTTTTATTTTGAAACAGGGTCTCATTAAGTTGCAGAGGGCCTCGCTAAGTTTCTGAGGCTGGCTTTGAACTTTTGATCCTCCTATCTCAGCCTCCCAAGTACCAGGATTACAAGCATGTACCACCATGCCCAGCTCTGGGGTGCTGTATTTCTTTATTAAAAAAAAAAAAAAAGATCCGTGGCACCGTAAGGATGAGACCATAAAGTTAGAGGGCATCAGGTTTGTGCTTCTGTTTTTTAGACTTGTTATATGTTTTGAAATATAATACATCTTTCTTTGGAAAAAAAAAAACTTGGAAAGTATTGGACTTATAAAAAGTGAAAGCAGAATTGTCAAGAACAGCTTTAAATACCTGGAGTTGCCCTTTGTAAACGGGAACTCAGAAGTTGATACATGCTCAGAGTTGAATGCCCACTTGAATGCATCATTGACATAAAGAAGCCCCATATCTAACCCATGGGCACAGCGCAAACCTTGAAGTATTCGACCCTGATCAGAAGTTTCTTCACCCAGTGATTCTGCTTTGGGAGCTTCTTTGGGATAGTATGTTTTAGTTTTCTTTCTTTAGAGCCAGAACAATCTCAAGATTGTTCCTCACTGAATAAAAAGAGAAGCATTTGTGCATTGCAGGACTCCCCTTCCCTGAGATTCGCAGCCAACGTGGGTCATCTTCCAGGTTCCAGAAGTACTGTGTGTCACAGGAGTACACTTGGCTCTTGTAATAGGTCTGGGCATACATTTTCAGATCTGGGTCCTGAGACTCCTGGTGACATTCCTGAGCACTGGGGGTGGGGCAGGGCAGCGGGTTCATGCCCAGCAAGCTCTAATTGGCTTCTGAGATGGTCGAGGACTAGGGGAGCCCTATTTATGGAGCCTTGAACCCCTTCATTACGAGCCAGTGCTGTTCAGATGTTTCTGTGGGTATCTGTTGAGGCATGTAATTACCCTCCCCTTGGCTGTGGGCCTTCAGAATCTGGAGAGGCCACTCGGGTGACGATTTCCCACTGCCAGTGGTGCCTTGTTTGACTCGTGGAGGAGTGGCGCGGTGATGCTGGTCAGTGGGACTTACCTGAGCAATAGCCAAAGTCCAAGGTGGGCTACTTTGTCCTTCCTTATCCTGTTCATGCTCAGGGTTAAACAGGGTCTTTTCCTACAAGACTTCTCAGAGTCTTCAGTGTGCTCTTGTGCTTTGTAATTATTATTAACACATAATCTATATAAAATTAGTAATGAGATATTTCACTTTTGTGAAGACTAGTGGGAGGTGGTTAGATTATTGAGAGAGCTACACTCAGAAGGGAATAACATAGTTCTCATGGAACTCTAGTTAATTCCTACAAAACAGGTTGTTATAAAAGAGCAAAATGGTCCTTTCCCTTCTCTCTGGCTTCCTGTCTCACTGTGTGATGATTCTCACCATGATGCTACCTACCAAGTTGAGACACTCCAAGAAGATCCTCACCAGAATCCCAACCAACGGGGCCAGTTTATCTTGGACTTTCAATCCTGTAACTGTGAGTTAAGTAGATATCTTTTCTTTATAAAGCACCAAGCCTCAGTTATTTTGTTATGGCAATGGAATATGTTGCTTCTGTTCAAAAGCCAAAGGCCTTAAGACATAGAAATCCAAAGTGACAGAAGTCCTATGTGATAGAGTTAAACCCTCTTTTATATTTTAGTAAACATTTTATGGAAGTATTACATACACATACACATACAACCCATAATGGTGTGTTTCAATGAATTTTCACAAGTTGAGCACACCCATGTAACTAGCACTAAGATCAGAGAGACCTTTGCAGTACCCAGGAAGCCCCTCGTACCTTTTCTCAGTCAATAACCTCACCACCTCTCTATTAGGATATATCGCCAAGAATTAGTTTTGTGGGGTGCTGAACTTTATACAGATAGAATCATATATTATACACCCTTTTGTATTTGAATTCTTTCACTCAACATTAGTTTGTGCAATCTCTCCATAATGTTGTGTGAGGTTGTAACTACATTCTTACTGATATATATTATTCAAATATTTGAATATATCAAGATTTGTCTACTCCTCTCTTTGTGTGTGTGGTGCTGGGGATCGAATCCAGGGTTTTTCACTTGCTAAGTACTACTCTACCATTGGGGTTCATCCCAGCCCTTAACGGGCATGGCCAGATTTATTCCTAGATGTATCCCTTGATCCCTTGATTGGTTTAGGTCTCCATTAGTTCCACTCATTAATGTTTATATTTGTAGAGGTCTTGCACATTATTCGTTAGATTTATTCTTACATATATTTTTATGCTGTATAATTTTATGCCGATAGTTTTTAGCTATTATGAATACCGCTCTTAGAAATATGTTTGTACATGGCTTTGGGGGATATATGTTTATATATAAATGCACACCCACGCCTTGTATTGGCATTTCTCTCTCATAGAGTTTGTGTATATGTATATATTTAGTTTCAGTAGATGTTTTTTCCAAAGTGATTAGATGCCTCTGCAGTGGGTGAGAGTTTCAGATATACCATATCCCTATAATTACCTGGTATTACAGAGATTTCTTTACCATTGTTATTTTGACTAGTGTTTTGATATTTTCCCCGTGCATTTGCTTTACATTTCTCTGATGACTAATAAAGTTAAGTACCTTTTATATGTGTCATTTGAATATTCTATTTTGAGAAGCACGTTTTCAAATCTTTTGTTAATTTTTCTTTTGGTTCATTTGCATTTTTCTTATTGACTTGCAGCAATTATATCACACACACACACACACACACACACACACACACACATATGTGAACCCTTGGCTGATATATGTATTACAAATATCTTTCTCACTCTGTGACTTGTCTTTTCAGTCTCTGGTATTTTTAATAAATAGGAGTTTATCAATTATTGGGGGACCATGGCTGCAATGTCCTCTGAGTACCTGGGCTGCTGAGCCTGGTGAAATGCATCCTGGGGAAACAACATCTTAGGCACTCGTGTGCAAGCAGAGCACACTCATGGCTTTTTCTCAAAGCGGTCTCTTTTAAATATGTTTCGATGGTTATGCCCTTGGACCTGTGATGGGCAGAGTCTTGCTAATTCCTGAACTGACTTCAATGTTCCTTTTTGTCTCTGTGTAAAAGTGTTCAACTTCTCCTTAGTGGCTCTAGTCTCTTCAGAAACTGCACCTTTCTTGACCCCCAATTTCACACACACTTTTCTGGCCACACTGCAAATTTTTAAAAATCATTCTCCCCTGCTTTCTACTCCCTCTTATCATAGTAAACCTAGCTAAAAGCTACCAACAATACCCGTGACACCTGAATGCTCTACTGCTTTGAAATTTTCTCTACCAGATTAGTCTCTGGCTTTTAAATTTGGTCTCCCATAAAGACTCAGAACATGGGCAAAACGTAGACAGGTTCTTTGCCAGAATGTAATACATGTGGCTTCTAGACCAGTTCTCCATGGCATCCTCCTTGCCACCTGAATTCTCATGAGCACGGACGGTCT
>PVLC010020871.1:0-28749 GCA_004027655.1 Graphiurus murinus | reverse complement strand
GTGATCAGAGAGGTCAGGTTTCACCTATCCAGTAACCTCCAAGATTCTGATTTTACTATCTCCTACTTTTAAGGCAGTGTAGAAAAAAATTAACATTACATGATGAAAGAAAATATACAGTGATGAACCCAGAAATTCTTATGAATTATTTTCTTCACATAGACAAAATGCCATCAATAAAAAAGCAATCTGTAAATGATAAAATGAACTAATGAGACACATAGTCCTGTGGCTATAGAACGTATCAGTCGTTATAAAGTATTTGCAACTAAATCATTGTAGGGTCACATGCATATTTGGATTAATATCACTAAGGTGAGAATTTCCAATTGGCTGTTATAATTTTTAAGTAGAGTCATTTGGGGGCTTAGAAAACCAAGGGTGACACCATGAAGCATGATATATAAACCAAAAGGACCAGGACTTTAAATGGACCTTTTCAAAGCCAACTTAAAGTACTAAGATTTGGGTTTTAACACAATGCTGGAAGCCATTCCAAGAGGCAGCAGATGGTTTTACAGTTTATGTAAAACTACAAAATGCTCACACTCTATCAAATGGGCACCACTATAAAAGACATCTTCAAATCAAATGAGGCAAAGCTAGAGAGATACACCAGCTGTTACTCTGCATAATTTAAAGCATTACTATAGTTTATTTTTAAGGAGAAATTATTTGAGTTTCACAAAATTGACATATTCAAAACAAAACTGACAGAATATTAAATGACAAATTGCTGAGAAACGTAATTTTTACTTCAATATAACCATGACAGCCACATAATTCTATCCCTTGGTGTTTCAGTGAGTGAGGGAAAAATGAGCCAAAGTCTATAAAGTAAAATTTGGGATATAGTTGCAATACTATCACTGGGACAATTTTTAAATGATTTTAATTTAATTCAAAATTATTTTTCAGCATCTAAATATATACAAATGAGTACAGTACTATATATGTGAAATTGGGTCATTTATAAAAACATACACAACACATTTAAAACATGAAATCAATTCATTTCTTTCTAGTACCAATTACCTATGATGGCTTTTAAATATAAACATTTAGCAATGTGTAATATATTTTTAATATTGGTTTTCATTAATATATTTTGATGTACACTAAATGGGAATAATGAAAAATAGACCATTTACTTAAAAGCAAAACTCTTACTAAATCTAAAATATTATGGCACAAAACCAAACCACAAAAAGGCCCACATTATGTTATTCCCCTTGATTTTCTAAAGAAAAATAGTGAAGGTTTCCACATAATGCAAGTGAAAATGACACACTCAAATTTATTCAGGCAAAGAGAAGACAGATTTTATAAAACTAAATCCCTTTCCAGTACCCTGACTGTAATCCTAACAAGTCACTACATTATCTCAATTAGCAGAATAATTTTTTAGGTTGAAAATAAATGTGATTTATTTTGTCATTGTTGCTAAAGTTTCTTGTCAAAACAGACTTTGGTTTGAAATGCCTGAGAAATTCTAGCCTATCTTCAATTGTAACTTTATTTTACACTTCCGTATTTTATTCCAGTAGAATTTTAAGTATATACTGTGTACATTCCTCAGGTCTGGTCATATTAAATTCTGATGTTAAGCAGCAAGGGGAAACCATGAGCAACTAGATTAATTTATCTCAAGGGAAAAAGGACACATTAATAATTGAGATAATGTTTTCATGAATGTTGGAGTCAAATTGCCTTTTCATTTCTTTATTAGAAAACACATTAGGATAAAATTATCTCACTATCATCAATAAGACCTAATTGCTGAGATTCTATTTTCTTTGAAAAACGTTTAGAAAGACTTTTTTCCAACATGTCCAAATAGTTAGAAATGTATCATTCATTCAAGTCTTGTTCGAATAAACATATATATCCAAGTAGTTATTTACTGTGTCCTGTAATGTTTTTGTTTTAAGCATCTGTATATATAAGAACACATTAAAACTCTGATTCTAAAGTAAATTGGACAAAAATTACTAATCTGGCTTTAGTTTGCTAATCTCTTTGACCAAAAAAAAAAAAAAAAAAAAAAAACAAAACAAAAAAAACCCTTGGATTATTGCTTTTTAAAAAAGAGAGAGAGAAAGAAAAGAAAAACTCTTCAAATTTCCTATGACACCTAAAGGATTCAAAACATGTTTAGGTAAAGGTAATTGAATGATTTAACTTCTTTTAAGCTGCTGCATTTTGAAGAACTAGGATTACACAAAAAGAAAATATTAACTAAAAAATGATAGCATGTTTACAAACCAATCAAGCAAACTTTCTATGGCTGATGCATACTAAACATCAAAAAACAAATTTTCTACAAAGAACATAGAGCTCTTAATGATTAAAAAAAAAAGGGAGTAACTAAGGCAAATCTGATTTTTTTTTGTAATAAGCTTTCATGTGTATGGTACAGTACAAGCTTACTCAAAACAATGAATTGTAAACTGAAACAAAAATCCATCATCTACTTGGAAACAGTGACAGGAAAAGATTAGCGATCCATTTATTGTAGTGAAATAAAGATAAGTAACCTTGGTAAGATCCATCAGGACCCGAGTATTGAACTCTATTTACAAAGACGTTTCTTTGCCAGCAAGTTACTTGAAAAAAATGTGAGGAAGAGAAATGATTATAGTTGACTTTTATGAAATAGTCACAATCCGACTGCTTTTAATTTTTTAAAAATCTGTTTTATGTCGATCTGATATTCTGGAATATATCTAAAAGAATATATTTTTAAATGGATAATTATTACGAGTCATTAAACAATTATTGCCACATGTTTCCAATATAGACCTATAGTAGATTTCGATTACTGATTCCTTCTAACGTAAAAAAAAAAAAAAAGATTAAAATTTTTTCACAATGGCCAGGGTGGTAGCACACCCTTGTAATCCCAGTGACCCCAGAGGCTGAAGCAGAAGTATCAAAAGTTGGAGGACAGCCTGGGAAATTTAGTGAGATGCTATCTCAAAATAAAAATTAAAAAAAGAACTGGAAATGTAGCTCAATCGTAGAGCACTTGCCTAACATGCACTGGTCTCTGGGTTCAATTCCCAATATTAAAAAAAATATTTTTTTCACAATAGAATTTAGGTTACAGGAAGGAAAGTCTAACATTCAAGGAACATTCCAATATTTAGAATCTTCTGTCATAAACATAACACATCAAATAATCATGTTTTATAAATTGTGCGGCCTAAAATTAAAAATATATCCATACTTCATATCTTAAAAGTAGTCATACTAATAAAACCCTGAAACTTATTTTTAAGTGTTTTATTTTACTAATATACATTGGTATTAAGTTAGCTGGCCTACCAGTTAATCACATTTTTTTATGATCTCCCAGGAGACATTTTGCATGGCTGAAGTCTTAATATCCCTTCAATCCCCCAAATATATGTTATTCTGTTTTACAGAATAGATAAATTATGCCCTAAATTTAGAAGTTGAGACTTAAAAATTATCCAAGCATACCCAACAAGCAACACAAAACAAACTCTATGTAGCCCCAAGACACTCAACTCACATACCCCAAATATATGTTAAACTCACTTTGTAAATATGGAGGTATAAGAAGAAATCACACTGAATCCCCCAGGCTCCTTACTACAATGGATTTTTAACTTCATCAAGTGCAAGTAAAGGTATAAAAGAAATATCCTAGTTTTCAGTGTTAATGTATACTATTATTCTATATGTGTAGCGTCCTCCTGCCAATACCCGGGTCATTCAAAGCCTTCTAGGAAAAAAAATAAATAACTGTGGAATTTTTTTTTCACATTTATGGCTTTGTCCTCTGCACTCTAAAAATAGACAGGCTTCAGAGGGCAATAAAATAGTGGCTCAGCTTAACATTTTCAGATAGAGCAAATCTGTACCACTAAATAACTGCTTTATGCTTTATGGTTTCTCCAAAAAAGCACTGGCAGATCTTTAATTATATGGTATTAGAGTTCCTAATAACACCACTGGAACATGAAAAGTGTTTTATAAACTTTCACCCACATTGGACGTTGCAACTAATTAGTTAGAAACAAAAAACAACTAGGAAATGTCTCAGCACCAGATGCTTTGCTCATGTCCCACCTGCCTGTTCTCCTATGCAAATGCTCTAACTTCAAATCTACCTAGATTATCTAGTCACAAGCCATTTCTCTCCTGCTCTGTTTTAGAAATTAAACATATGTCTTTTTTTTTTTTTTTAATAAAAGCTCCATTTGGTAACATAAATATACCTGGTTTTCCTCCTCACTCAGGAATCCTATTCCAAAAGACTGAAAGTGTATCATTGTTTTCCAACAACAGTTTAGACGTGAAATGAAACCTGAGTGCCTGGGCCCAAGGCTCAAGCAGATAACTGTGGGAAAATTAATCCATGGGCTGCCATGTCCTCACCTTGGCTGCTGGGCTGTGGGCTCACATACGCACTTGCTTCCCCATCAAAGGAAGCTTTGTAAACACAGGCCTCAGCACCTTGACTCCAATAATCATGTGAGGATACTGGACACCATGTCTGTTTTGCACAATATCTCCAGGACCTGAAATACCACTGGCCAGAGTGGGGAATGGGCAAAAATGTGAGAGGATTATTGAGCCCCAGGAGTTTCACTTCATGAATATGACACAGGTCACAATGAAAATCATCATGTTGGCAAGCCACTGAGCCAAGTGTGAGGGGCAAACTGTTGCAGAAATAACCCATTCCTGAATCCCTGAGCCATGTTAACTTGGCCCCTGGTGATTTAGAGTATTATTTTCTGATCATTCTACTTCATTATTTCACCTGGCCACAGTTAGTCAGATTTACATATTACTTAAACTTACTGCTTCTAGGCTTCTAGCATCTTGTATTTCATAAAGAGCCCTCCAAAGATGGCAGTAGCTAATTACTAATGGAAGTGTCTATCTCTTCAGGAGTAGACCATCATGTTCTGGAAGAAATCTCAAGTTAATTTTTTCAGATAGATTAATTCTAAATAATAACTTCAGGTTATTATTTGGGTTATACCAAACTGCTCAGTGTTTTCCCATGTTCTGGTTTTCCATTTGGTTGAAAATTGCTTAATTTTGCTTTGTCAAAAAAGAAATGAACTTTGTAGGGTTTTTAAAATCTACCATATAATGTGAAAATGCTTGGGCACTCTGAAAATTGTGAAATATGTTTTGTTGCTCATATTCAGTATTTACAAAGTTGTTTCTATCAGAGAAAAACAAACCTGGCTCTCCCTACTCCTCTCTATGCACATACTTCTTCCTGCTCCAGGCCTGAAGAGCTTAGAACTGGGCACAAAAGTCACCCAGCTCTCACCCTAAGACCCAACCATGTCTGCTTCACCTCTTCAGCTGTTTTCTCTTTTTTCAAGATTCAGAGGGACATCGACTGTTAAGTCCATTCCAGGTGGCAAACAGGCAGGTTCAGGTGGCTCTGTCTTCGGAAACCCGTTTCCCTAGGCCCTGTCTTCTTAGCTGGGTTAACTTTGTGGCCCTCCAGCTCTACAAGTGCTTCAGAAGTCTGGCCAGACATGTTACAAGGACCAGGGAAATCTATTCTCCTTTGCCCTCTGGGGGCCAAGGGAGGCAGGCTGTCCTGGGTGCCACCTGCCCAGGTCCAGGCTCTGTGCTGGCCACCGCTCTGTGGTGAACAGCGGGGACTCACCTCCCAGAGATGCTGCGTGTTCCTCACAGCGCCCGCCTGCACCTTCTCCGGGGGCAGGAGCACGCCCTGGAAGGGTCCGATCCAGGTACCCTGCTGTATCCTCTGCGCCGCACAGATGCCATAGGCCAGGCCGGGCACGGTGCTGGTGCACAGGCACACCTCCCGCGGCAGGTCCCGCAGCCACTCGGGCAGCTCGGGTGGAGGGGCGGCGGCGGCCGCGCTGCTGGTGCCCACGAGCCGGCGCAGCGAGTGCAGCGGCCCGTGCATGGGGCACTCTCCATTGCGGTTGTCCGCGCACATGTCGCAACCTGCCGGGAGGGAGAGAAGTGTTAACCCGGCATCCCGGCGGCCAATCCTCGGGTAACCGCCCTCCCTGGGTAAGCCACCTGTGCGCGAGGTGACGCCGCGGGCACGCCCAGAACCCTGGGTGTAGGATGGACGAGCTCGCGCCTGCCTTAGATCTCGCAGCGCCCTAGTCTGCGTCGGGACCCCGGGATTCCCAAAAAGTCTTCCTTGGGCTTTCAAAGAACCGAACTCCTGTGCCTTCTCTCGAGTTTTAACCTGTCTGCATTTCTCGTCTGTCTGTCTGTCGGTCGGTCTCTGTCTCTCCCCATTCAGTCTCTCTGACCCGCACCTGGTCCTGCATTTCTCCCTATCTGGTGTTTAAAGGTGTTTACGATCTTATCCTTATCCCCTCTCCCCAAAAGTCCGTCTCTTGTCAATCTGATATCTCAGAGGGATTCTACATAGGTCGTCTGGGATTTCGTTTTCCCTTTGGGGGGAATATAAGAGGTAACGTTTTTAAAATCACCAAGGCAGGTGGGCACCCGACACCGCGGCTTCCGAGGATCAGCTGGCCTGGGGGCCCGGGGGAGCCCCGGGGGAGCCCCGGGGGAGCCCGACCCCACCCCCGGCTGCCCTGGAAGCCTGGGCCCCAGTCCCCGGCCTCTCTGGCGTCTTTTGCTTCCAGGATTCCTGCCAGGGGAGGACTACCGGGAATGGGTGGCTGTTGTAGCCTGTTAGGTGAGCCTGCACTTCGTGTAAGCTCTTCTCAGAAGCCCGAACGAGCGGCAGATTTAATGATGATAGTAATGGTCTTTAATGATCAGAGCAATGGTTCAATGCAAAGGGCCCCAACCGTGCCCCACGGCTGATCCCGAGGCTAAACGCGACCATTTTTTGCTGTAAACCGAGTGAAGCTGTTGCTGAAGTTGCTTCTCTCCGACTTTCCCCAGGGCAGCCGGCGTGCAAAGGGGACCACCACCCTTTGGCCGGCAGAACCCGAGCACCCAGTGTCTCTCAACTGCAACTGGGCAAGAAGGGGCCCGGCGGCCGCGGGAAGCAGGGCCTGCAGCGACCGCGCTGTCGGATCTCAGTGCCCTCTGGGTTATTAATGGACCTGGCGGAGCCGCTGTGTCTGCGCCCCAGCGTGGCGGGCCTGCCCAGAGGAGGCGGCTTCGGCGCCTGTCGGTACGACCTGTCTCCCTGGCCCAGCCTCCCTGGAAAGCCTTGGCGTCCTCTGGCAGGGGAGCCTGAGGTTAGGGGAGCCTTGAACTAGTGGAGATGGTAAGAGCGAGGCATCAACGGATGCTCAGGTGCTGGGGTTGCCGGTGGCCAGCTGGGTATCTGAGCACCTGCTTTGTTGCAGCTAGGCCTGGTTAACCGCCCTGGGTATGCGCTACCTGTGCTGAAAGACCAAGGAACTTGCAATAAAGACAGTGAGGAGCTGTCCACAAAGAGACACAGCACCACAACCCAGCATGGCGAGCCAGGGAACCCTCCACTAGCCATTTGCTTCATAAGCCAAGGTTGACTCCAGCGGGAGGACTGCAGCCAGCGGGTCATCCTCAGTCAGCAGCTCCTCCTTCCAAGATAGCCCAAGGAATGAGGGGACCTTCCCACTGCCATTTCTTGGAGGTGTCCCCAGACCTCTCAGATGAGAAGCAACAACCTGCTTCTGCAGGTAGTGAAGTGTCCCTGCCTCTGCCAACAACAGAAGCTAATGTCAAAAGGTTCAAGACTACACTGTGTGTGGTGTGCTGGGGATTGAACCCATGGGAATTCTACCTCCTAGCTGCACCTCAACCCTATTTCATTTTTTAATTGGAAAACAGATCTTGCTAAGTTGCTAAGAGTCTTGTTAAGTCGCTGAGGCTGGCTTCAAACCTGCCATCCTCCTGTCTCAGCCTCTCAAGTATTCGGATTACAGACCTGGCACCACTTTTGAACTTAGGTCCTAAATGGGAGTATGTAGACACTTATCCTTCTGCCAGCTCCTCCACAACACACCTACTTCAAACACCTTTTCAAGCTTTTGATTTTGAAAATAAAAATTCCAAGATATTGTGGTAATGGAAAGACAATAAATACTCATCATTACTGAGCACCTACTATGTGTCATGCATCCATCTGGAACTAAAATACCACCACAGTATCTGAGTAGCATGGTGGCCAGTGTGCAGATGAGGCAAGTGAAGCCTCACCAGCATTGTAAGTTAACCAAGGACCAGGACAGTAGGTGACCGAGGAGAAATTCACACTTGGATCTGCTTGGCTCCAAAGCCTTCAAACCCAGAGATTCAGAAAGCCTAGTGAAAGCTGGGAGAATTGTATACACACACTCAGGAGTCAGTCAATAGAATTGAAATATTTCACTGAAGTAACTATTTGGGGGCGTCACAAAAACTGCTGTAGCATGATTGAGTTACAGAGATTTCTCTACTTCCCACACTCTTGGTTATGGAGAAATTGAAGTAAGAGAATGAATAGGAAAGTAAGTAGATATGTCCATAATTTTGAATGTTAGCGTCTGACTTCAGAGATGGCCTTTCAGGACCTTAGCAAAAATAACTAATGACAATAAGGAAAGGCAACATGCCCATGAAAATAAATATAAATCACCTCAGGGAGTTGCTTAACCAATTTTTCCTTTCTGGTTGACTCAATGAAGCAATGGATGGGAAGGAAAAGCATTACTATTCATGTCCCTAACAGCCTTTACCAGAGATTCTATCAACTTCCAAGATCTCCACATGTAACATCACATCAATTATATCAGTAATAAAATAAGCAGCAATAAACTCCAGCCACTGCATCCACAGACAAGAAGCACACTTCTAGTAATATTTATAATGAATGACAATAAAACTACAGCCAAATTCTTTCTTCAAGAAGTCTTCTAAAACCCTCTTCAACTTACATTGTTTTTTCTGTACAATGTGTTGAAAATATTTAATAGCATTTTGCAGAGTACTGAAAAACTGAGGGTCCCCCAACATCTAAGAGTATCTGAAAGTTAAGAACAGTGCAAAGTAGACAAGTCCAATTCACTTTAATTAGCTCATCCGACATGAATCCTAATGTGTGAACCCCTTTAAGTTTTACCAAAATGTTTTTGCCAGAAAAGATGACCAAATGTCCTCAAAATACGTGTTCTATTCTAATGTTTTGTTTTGTTTTTTCAAACACAAAATCTCCCAAGCTGAAAACACTCTAAGTATGCCTCAGAGTTCTAGAGGAGCTTGAGGATGTTAAAATAAGTTACTTCTCAGGATTGACAAATATGTTACAAGTTGACAATAATTGTAGCAGCAGAGTGTTTTCTATCCAAGAAGCTATAACCACCCCCCATGAAAAGGTTTGACAGAGATGCAGGCTAGATCCCCAAACTACATATAAATATATAGACAATGTATGTATGTATGTATGTATATATATATATGTATGTATATATATACATATATATGTGTGTGTATATATATATATATATATATATATATATATATATCAACACACTCAACATTTCTGGCCAAGCAATACATAATACAAGTTCATTTGTATTCATAAGGGGACGAATAAATGTTCTTACTTTCAAAACCAGAGAAAGTGTTTGTACAGGTTTGCAATTATTATTCATAAAGAGTTTTCTGTATTTTTGAAAGACATTTTCAGATTCTCCAAGCAAGATGCTTTGAAATGCCAGTTTAGCATTTGGGTCAAAAGCGATCAGGATCCCTTTCTATTTCTACCTGATCTGTCTCTGGATCCCAGTCAGGGAAGGAGCCACCATTAGGTTGCAGAGTGGTTCACCTGCTGAGTCAGGTCCAATGGAGAGAGGACTTTCACTCTTCCTTTCACAATCCTTATTGTGTGAACGTTTTTACAAAGGTATGTATTACTTTTTAGTATTTTAAATGGATCTGCTTTAAGGTAAAGGGCGCAAAGTGAGCCATGGTTTTCTTTTCTGGAGCCTCATTTCTGGTTATAGGAAAGGTAAAAGATACAACATGCTTCAGGGCTTTTGGTGTCAGAAGAGACCAACAGGCTGAGGGGCACAGGCCAAGCCCAGGCCGCAGGGAGGCCGGCCAAGGCAGGCCTCCACTCCCCAACGCCTCTCTAGGGCCTTCGTCCTGCCTCGTCGCCCTGGGTTAAGGCAACCAGGGAGTAGGTGGGTGCGAAGCCTGCTTCCCGGCCTGGGCGGCCGTACGGGCTGTAAATCCTCCCCGAAGGCCGAGGTCGCAGCCCTCAGCCCTTCAGGCCGAGCCCCCTGGGGCCGGCGCCCATCGATCCGCGCCGACCCCGCGGCCCCGGGAGTGCCGCCTGCTGGCCGAGCCGCGTGCTCCCTGGGCGGCGACGGGGAGGGCTGAGCCGAGCAGAGCAGGGCGGCGGAGGGCAGGCAGACCCCGCGCCCGCCGGGACCCCGTCTCACCCGGGTTCCCGCCCCCGGGGCTTCTCCTCTGGTCTCCCACACCGCAGGCCCGAAGGGGTAGGGGCCGGGGGCCTTGTGCGTGACGGGGCGCCCTGGCCTCGACTGGCAGGAGGCCTCCTCACCCACAGCTGCGTTAGGGAGGCCTCGCCCGCTTCTGCTCGCCAAGGGTCGCCAGCCGTGGCCGCCGCCACCCCGTCGCCGCCTCACCTGCCTTCTCCACCTGGCGGGGGCGTTGGCGGGCGGGGCGGGGCGGGGGCGCCGGCGCAGCTCTAGAAGAAGATCCAGAGGCGAGGAGGGCTAGCCTGGCCCATGGACCGAGAGCGGATCGTGACGGTGTCCCCGCAGGGCGGCCCAGCTCGGGGGATGTCCTCTCGGGGACCCCCTCGCTCAGCGAGTGGAAAGCTGCCTGCGAGTTGCAGATGCGCTGGGCTTCCTCGCCGGCCCGCTGCCGGCAGGGCCCTGGGACCAAGTGGGAGAGACAAAAGAGGGAGGGAAAAAAGGAGGGAGGGAGAAAGTGTGGGTTTTATTTGCCTCCCGAAGACTGTATTAATAAATTAAATGGGAACGCCAGTGTGTGCGGGTGAGAGAACATGGCGAGAAGATAAACCTCGCCGGCCCTGCCCCTGCGAGGCCGCCATATACAATGCAGAGATGATGAATAGGAGCCGCGAGAGGAGATCGAAGTGGGTCTGGGCTGGCTCCACTCTCTCCTACGAAACTATAGGGCAATTAATTGTGACTTGTCCCCTCATCCTTCATCTCCTGGTGGCACATATCGATGGAGATTACTGCTGATGGACCATTTTATCACCTTAAATAAACAGTCGCCACCTCTTCTAACCTCAATCTAATATATGGCTCTATGTTCCGTTTCGGGGCACTAGATAACGAATGATGTAAAATAGCTAAATCATGTGTGTTACGGGATGGGGCTGGGCCTGCACACAAAAAAGAGAGAAAAGAGCAAAAGAAAAATACAACATAAAAGCCCACGCGCCGACGCAGAGCCTCCTGCCACTAGGGACCAGGTCTACAATCTAAGTCGCTTGCTGGTCCTTGACCGGGGAGCCGCCAGGCGGGAGGGGCGCACAGGACGCGCCTCGGTTGCACGAAAAGCCTGCCGGTGGGCCACTGGGTTCGAAGCTCCCGGAACAGGACTAGCGTTTTCCAACCGGTGGGCAGAAATAAGTAAAGGTCCGAAAACACTCTTCCTCCCTAATCTCTTTCCCAGATCCCACAGCGCAGGCTTCCCGGAACCCGACAGACCAGTGTTGGCCCCAGATTTTCTTCTCTTTCCCCAGGCCTTCTCCCCAAACCCTTGGCAAGTTTGGCACTGCCAACCTTGGAGCCGCCAACCCAAAGCCAGTGCGCACAGCCCTCTGCTCTCCACCCACGCTATTCCCTGTGCGGGAGGGCTTAAGCAAATCCGGGGGGGGGGCGGATAGAGATCACTGCTGCTGAAGGTGCTGGGTAGCCCAACTCTATGCCTATTTCCCTCCTCCCTCTCAGGTATTAGTATTAGGGAGGAACTTCTTACAAAAAGGTATGAAAATTTAATTGGCCCTTCCCAGAGACCGCTGTGTTCCAGTCCCACTTCCCCAAACTTCCCCAGAGATCTCAGACGATGCATCAGCTCCCAGAACCTGAGAGGAGGCCACTGTGATGGAGCCTGATGGATCAATGGCTCCGGGCAACCTTGGGACAAATGAGGGCAGTAAGGCAAGTGGCAAGAAAGAGCCCTGGCCTCCAAGTATGTATTCTACGAGACGCAGTCCTGGTCTTTTAAGAAAAGAAGAGCAGCAGCTAAGCATTCAGAGCTTCAGTAGGAAGTGTGCTTCAAACACAGAATAACAGATGCACGCATTAGATAAACATACTGGAGGTGCTCACCTGGGCTAGCTTGCAATTTGGGGTGTTTTTAAATCTTTTTGTGTGAAAGAGCTCCAAGCTCTTTGGCTGTGGCATTGGCCATAGATGCCAATAAAGTTTCTGGGTGAAGCAAGCTTTGCTGAGTTACTTTCTTACAGAGAACACTGTGATTGCTGATCCCAAGCAAAAAGTTACTCTTCTAAAGGGAAGGGAGAGGGAGGCCCCTTCCTGTGCCTAGTAAGAGAGAGAGAAAATGACTGGACACCTTTTTAGTAAAAAGTGATAAAATGTAACAATGCTAAGTGTTCACTTCACAAAATTGCTTTAGAGGGGAAAAAAAAAACTAAAAGGGAAAATCTACACATGATAGATTAATATGGTCTTCCCTTCTGCCCCCATTCTGACTCTCACCCCACCCACCCACATATAACCGGGAATCTTCTATTTTCAGTCTCTCAAGTGACCAACATAGCAACTTCCCAAGCCAAGGGAAAATGTTTCCCAGTCTTTGCATTTCTGGTTTGTTTTAATTCACTTTTTATTTTTGTATAACACATCCCACGGTTTCAGTGGAGTGTCTAAGAGTGTTTGCACGGAGAAGAATGGGAAGTCTGGGCTCCCAGCATTTCCCAGAGCTCCCTTGACTCCCAGCTTCTTTCTCAATGCCCTTTAATTAGTGCGCAACATTGGATATTATTCTAATAGGACAAACTTCCTTTCCCTTCTGACTTCCCTCCTGAACTTGGAACATCAAAGTATCCAGTTGACTCATGAGGAGATACCAGAGGATTAATACAAGAATAATGTAAAGAAAATCATACTTCATTTACTCCAGCCAGAAAAAAAGATACCTGTGCAATAAACTGGTTCAATATCCACACATTAATTAGTAATCTGTCTTAATTCTTTCTCTGATTAGTCTGTTTCTTCTGGTGAAAATGCATTAAATCTCAAGACTGCATTGTAAACAATATAAGGAGTACACCAGACAACCAGGGCTTTCGGTTGTGCTGCTAGCGTCCTTCTCAGCACAGATTTAATTCAGGAAAAAAAAAAAAAAAAATCTGCAAGCTTGAGAAGGGATGCCCAGCGTACAATCACTACATTTTGCTTTGCAGTAAGAAATGCCTTTCCCAAAGCATTTGTTACTTTTGTTTTACAGTTTTAAAGAACTACTTTGGAAAAAAAAAAAAAAAACAAGAGCAAGAAATTAATTAGGAAATGAGTCTTTTAAATATCTATTAAGATAATATAATTTTTAAATGTTCTAAACTCTGAAATAGGAGTCTTCTTAACTGTTCAGGAAATTAGAATGGAAACTCCAGTTTTTTAAACCAGTATTTACCCTCAGATTCTAGAAAGGAAAAAAGTAAATATCACTGCTCTTTTTGTTAGTAACTATTATCTCTATCTTCCCAATAACTATCTCCAGCCACTATTAAATGATTAATACACCGAAATCACTTGGTTAATGCACAGTGCAGTTCTCATCAAAGCAACGACTTTGGGACTCCTTTGCTATAACTAAATTTATTTTGCATTTACAATAAATAAAGGAGTTTGGGTAGTGATAGACATCCCTCAAGAAGTAACTTATTCAAAATACAATAAAATAAATATTTTTGGCCAACTTTTCTTATACAGAAACCAGATTAAGAAATGAGAAGTAGAAAACAGCTGAATGAAACGCTGATCTTTCAAAACCTGTATTGCTTTCAATGTGACTGTCTAAATCTGCTTGAATGTTATCCCCAAAGAATATTTAACATCCCAAAAACCTTAGATGTAAACACATAATAACTTCTGAAATTACCAAGAAGTTGATATAAATCAATACACATTCTTGATTTCACTTGGAGTTTTGCTTCAAAACCTCAAAATGGAACTGTCCTTGTGATAAGCTTTTGAAATTGCGCGTATAGGGACCAAGCTAGAAGAGTCCTGATGTTTAGCTATCCTTTTACCGTTTACTTGGAGGAAGACAAGAGTAAGCTTCTTTTGTTAAATTACTCTCGCCCTTAACCTTAAAAAATAAAACAACCTGGGTTGCAAACGTTTGCAGGATCAAGGGTGCGCGTAGAGAATGCGGGACACACTGCTCTGAGTCCGAAATTTTCTTCTCATTAGGTAGCCGGCATTTCTCATTTCCTCCTTTTCTAAATAAATAGTAGACCTAAGAATAACGCCTGCTCTCAGAGAGACACACACCCACTCCACTTAGATCTCACTAGTCAACGAAGCTCCTCCAGGATCCCCCGACCACCCGGGGCCCGAAAATGAGTTTAACTCCAGAGGTAGGGTGTAGAGAAGCAGAAACATGCCCCGGTCTCCACGTCCCCACGAATGCCGAGCGGCCCTCCCTGTCCCGGGCGCTACGGGCGCGCACGGCTAGTGCCCGAGAGCACAGGCCGGGAGTACCGTCAAGCGGGAGGGCGGAGGTCTGTTTGGCCCCGTCCACCCGCAACTCTGGTTCTAAGAATTTGCGGCTGCGAAGCAGCGGATCAAAGGAGCGGAGAGAAGTAGCCCGAAGGTGCCGCCCGGCCGTCCTGATCTCCTGCCTTCCTTCAACGCCAGAAAACTTTTACCACCGGGAGATGCGGGACCGCTGCTTGGACCAGCACCCCCTCCTCGGGGTCACGGTCCTGAGACCCGCCTCCCCGACACGCGCCGGCTCTTGCGGGCGGGAGCCCTAGAGAGTGCGCGAAGGTTGCGACTACGTACGGTTGTTGGGGTCGCTGGTGTGCTGGTTGATCGGGATGATCTCCATGCGCTGCTGGCCGTACAGGTAATAGTCCAGCTCCTCCGCGCTGCAGCGGAAGCGCGGGACGCCCCGGCCATCCCCGCTGCCGCCGCACTTGGCCGGCCCCGGGCCCGAGGCCGCGCCGAGGCACAGGTCCTTTGGGGGCAGCGGCTCGGCGGCGACGGCGGCAGCGGCGAGGGGCGCGAAGACCGGCAGCTGGGCCACGGGCAGGGCGGAGAGACCCGCCAGCGCGGCGGCGGCCGCGGCGGCAGCGGCGCAGGAGGAGGCAGAAGAGGCGGAGGTGGAGGAGGAGGCCGGTGTGGACGAGGCTGAGGAGAGCGAGGCGGGCCGCGGCCTCAGGCTGTCGGGCGGAGGATCGGCGCGCTCCGGAGGCGGCGGCGGCGGTGGAGGTGGCTGCAGGGGCTGAGGCGCGGCCAGGGATCCCGCGGCGCCGCTGCCCTTGAGCGGGCCGCCGCCACCTCCGTGCGGGAAGAGTTGCTGCCAGTGCTGCAGGTAGGCTGGGTCCACTTTGAGGAAGGCCGAGCCGCCGGGGTCTCCTGGCTTCAGCATGTCCGACGCCTTGAGCTGGGGACAGAGGGCCGGGAGGAGGGCGCACGTGAGCTGGCCCCGAGGCCGGGGCGAGGGGGCGGGGAGGAGGGTGGCCAGGACCCTGAAACAGGCGCTAGGGCCCCGGACCCTGCGGCCGCTGCCCGATTCGGCGGATCCCGCTTCCCAACTCCGCTAGGGCGCAAAGTTTACTCGGAGGCCGTAGTGCCACGCAGAGGGAGCCGCGTGCGCCCTGCTCTGCCTCCCCACCCGAGTCCCCAGCTTCCACCCTGCAGGGCTGGGACCTGGTGAGAGGGCGCTTCCCCGCAGAACTCGCTGAGCCCGGCTGCAAGACGCAGCCCCCGCCCTCAGCCAGCGCCCCGGGCAGGCCAGAGCCCAAGTGGCGCAGCGCTCGAGCTGCGCCGGCCCCCGGCGCCGGGAGGCGGGACAGTCTCGACCCCCGCCCCCAGACTGGGACCCACGACCCCCCTCCCCTGGGGGCCCAGGACCCTCCTTTCTAGACCAGCCTCACTTTACCTGAAAACCCGGAGCCACCGGCGGGTGTGCGCGCGCGTGCGGGCGTCTTGATGAGCGAGCAGAAGAGTGTGTGTCCGGGGTGTGCTACATGCCCCCAGGCAGTGTGGGTGGAGAACCTTAGAGAACCTGCAGCCAAGAACCCTCGGGATGCAAGCGAGGGACGTGGAGGCAGGCAGAGGGCGCGGGAGCACTAGCGGACCCGGACGCCGGACAGAGCCGCGAGGGCTGCTCCGCTCGGCAGCCGCCGCGTCCCGGCTCCTCGGCTCCGCTCTGGCAGCCTCCTGGCTGGACACGTGGGTTTTACGACAGCACAAAATACAAGTGTGTGCGAATGTTCCCGTGCGTGTGTGTGTGTGTGTGTGTGTGTGTGTGTGTGTGTGTGTGTGTGTGTGTGTGTGAGAGAGAGAGAGAGAGAGAGAGAGAGAGAGAGAGAGAGAGAGAGAGAGAGAGAGAGACACGGGAGGCCGGCCAGAAGAATGAAGGGGAGGGGAGAGGGAAGAAGGAAGTTCTAACTCTGCTGGACCTACTTACAGCCCGAGCGCTTCTTTCGCACAAATACCTCCTCTGCCCTCCCACCCCCTACTCTTTTTTTGGCGTGACGTCTCCGGCTCGCCAGTCGTCTCTTTCTGTTCATGATAAGTCTTTTCTAGGTGCCCGCGCAGCGCTCGGATCCTGAAAGCAATCGGAGTGCAGAAGCCAGAACGCGTCTCGCCCACGCTCGAGTGTCCGCGCTGGAGCGAGAGCGCGCTGCTGGGCCAGTACACCAGCCGGCGGGACCGAGTTTGCACTTTAGCCGGAATGGGTGTTTCCTGGAGTGGTGCTGGATGCCAGAGTCGACTCGCCCGCCAAGCAACCTTTAACATAAATCCTCTGGGGAGAAAAGTTGGGGGCTGGTTGCGCGCTGGAGCGAAACCTTCGGTCTGCGGCGGCAGAGGCAGGCTTGGCGGAGCTGGGAGCGAGGGTCTCTGAAGAGCAGCTGGTCCTGGCGGGACTCCAGCTTGGCCGCGGGGCCCGGAGGCGGCTGCAATGGAGTCTGCAATGGAGTCTGCACACCCTAGCGCTCAGCCAGCTCCTTCTGGGGTCGTCTTCTTGGAGGGCTTCCGCCCTCTACTTGCTGGCTTCTAGAGCCAAGTATCCAGAGCTACGTTTGGTGGCACAAATGCTCTGCAGTGGGAGGTCAAGTGTAGGTTTCTCTCCCTAAAACTTGGCGTTGGAGGTGCAGAGCGGGAGTGCAGCTTCTCTCCTCCCATAGCGTATAGCCCCCAGATGCCCTTCCATCACTGTCTAGCAATCAAGAATCACGCATTTGCCCCAGCTCTTCCCGGCATTCGTGGTGCTTGGTGGTAGAGGGTACCCACAGGCTGTGTGAAATTGCCCCACTCAGGCGCTTTCCTCTCGCCAGAGCGCTGTCCACACCTCAAAGAAAAAACATAGCCTTTATCTTTTCCCCAAACAACCCAATTTATTCTGCACTCGCCACTCTGAACAATTAATGGTCATTCTTTGCTAATTTCTGCTTGTTTCTTTTTCTCTTCCCACCACTGATTTTATTCGAGCCTGGGAAACCCGCTGGTCAGATTTTGTCCGAGTCTCACGCATGATGCCTCCATGGTGGTTGGAAGAGAGTTGGACTGAAAATGTTTTGACTGGCGTCTGTATGACAAGGCCATCCGTCACCCTGGATAGATTGATAGCACCCAAGGCTAAGGCAAACACCATGAGGGAAAACCCACGGCTCTGTGGACCCTGAGGCTAGCCAGGCAGTCTTCTCAGGCTTTGGACAACTCCATGGGGGAGAAGATAAAGTTCTATCAATCTGCTCACAGAACTGCGGAATGGTGGTTGCTGGCCGGCGGGAGAAGAAGCAAACTCTTTCTCACATTCTCCCAACTCACTACTGAGAAACAAGGACACATCTCTGTTTGTTGGGAGAGACCAAGAGCTCCCGAGATAGAAGCCTGGTTGAGATGGAGGTCCCATCTCAGTGGCAAGCCGCTAGTCTTCCTGTTTCTGTCCCAAACTGGCTATTTCTAAGCACTTGGTCCCCAGGACTGTAAGTCCCTAAGAATCCCTTCCATCTGGAGACTTTGACATGCTGGTTGCTGCAACTGCTTCAGAAGTCTTCTGCCCACACTTTAGGAAGGGGTGTGTGTGTGTGTGTGTGTGTGTGTGTGTGTGTGTGTGTGTGTTGTAGTAATAGCTGACATGTTAATTAAAGCTTTGGATGTGCCAAGCTCTTCAGATACATTTAGTCGACCTAGCAGCCATGCGGGGAAGGCATGATCATTAACCTCCATATTACAGATGGGGACCTTGGGGATCCAGAAAGGACAGGTAGGTTGCCTAAGGTCACCCCATTAATGAGGATGGAGGCAGATTCAACCCAGGTCAGCAGGTGTGTCAAGTACATTCTCCTGCCCACCCTAGTCAAATCTCTACCCACTTCCTCAGGCTAGACTGAGGCCAGAGAAGGGTGTCGGGTATTATAGGAAGCATTTGGCTTGCCTTGTCTTCAGGGCCAAGGAGAGAAGTCAGCAAAGGTCCTATGCCTATAAATGGAGTGCCTGACCTGACAGATTGGAGCCCAGTGCCCTCCTGCTCCAGTAGCCCCGGGCACATCTGGACTCTAGGTCCCATACAGACCTGGAGTGAAGGAGGCAGGAAAAATTAGAGGTAGCACTCTGAAGGCCTGGGAACCAGCGAAAACATCTGGAGGTCTGGTGGGGTATCTGGGAATCTGAACATCCCCAGCGTGGAGTTGGCTTGAGGGAGATCAGCACAGTCCTGTCGCCCAGGGCTCACCTCTGCAAGCGAAGGTCTCTTTCGCCTTACCTGCACTGACCCTAGGCCCACTTGGCCAGGTCACCCTCCACATCTGGAGGGTGTTGTTAGAAAGTGCACCCACCAACTGCAAGGATGTGTACCCCTCAAATTTGCTCCCTTCCTCTTCATTATTTACAAGATCTAGGAAAGAAATCACTTCGACCACTTAGGAAGCGATCAAACCTTTATAAAAATCCATCGCTTCCAAATCGATGGGTGAATATTTGCTGGGAATTTGTTCTAGAGGAATAAATAAGGAGCGTGAGTGTATTAAATGCAAACGGGGGAGACGATGGTGTTTTTCTTCATTGATTAATGACCTCTAAAATAAAACAAGTGGGCAGAGGAGTTGGGATCGATAAATTAACTACCCAAATTCATCATTTTCTCCAGCATTTCCCCCCAAAAATTATCCTTAGGAAGCCTGTTGTGCCCTTAACTGGAAGGGAAAGAATGGAGCCAGAGGCCAGAGGATGGAGATAGTGGCAAGAAAGGGCCAGAAAATAAGAGCTGTCTGGGAGACCCTCTATCTGATTTCATTTGACATAGAATTAAGAAGTTTGCCTTTCATATTAATTGTTTTTCCTGATGGGAGTACGGGTGGGGGCGAATGGCTATCACCTTTGACAGGACTCCAATAAAGGACTCAGCACCTCTGCTCTCTGCCAGGTTGCTACCGTTTCTAGGTTTAAGGTCATGGGTGGCTGAGTTAATAATTCATTAATATAGACATTTATTCAGAAAGGTTCTCTGAGATCCACTCTGCCTGCCTCCTCCCAGAGATTTATATTCCTGGGAAATGGATTGGGGGATTGGGGGGGGCAGGACTGGGTTGCAGGTGAAAGAGGAGTGGAGAAGAAGAGGGAAGAGAGAGAGGGAGAGAGGGAGAGCGAGAGGGAGAGGGAGAGGGAGAGAGAGAGAGAGAGAGAGAAAATGAATGAATGAATATGAATAAATGTGTGTGTGTAAGTCTGGTTACAGCTGGAAGGAATCTTTGCTTAGCCACACTAGTGGACATCCTTTAGCCTGCCATCAAAACCACAGTTGAATATATGGCATTCAGACAGCACAGGGATTCTGGTCTCCAGTGGTTCTTCTCCTGATTCTACAGATATTTATTCACATGTTCAGAAAGTTCCTTTCCAGCCGGGCATGGTGGCTTACGCTTGTAATCCCAGCATTTGGGAGGCTGAGATCTGAGGATCCAGGTTCATGGCCAGCCTCAGCTACCTAGTGAGGTAGTGAGGCACTCCTCAACTTAGTGAGACCCTGTTTCAAAATAAAGAATTGAAAAATAGGGCTGGGGATATAGCTCGGAGGTAGAATGCCCGAGTTCAACCCCTGTACCACAAAAAAAAGAAAAAAAAATTCCTTTCCACCATGATTTAGGATCTGGGGATGCAAGAAAAGGAGGGAAAACTCTGGAAAGAGCCCCCTTCCTGTGAAATTCTCAAAGGAGGAGCTTCAAAACTTGCTCAGACCGGGACTCCAATGGAACTTCCTCTGCTAAAGGGCCTAGGCAATGTCTACTGGACACTCAACCCCTCAGAAATGGAACCGTGAAGGCATTATAAAACTCAAAAGTCCAAGTCTTTATTAAGTTTATATTCTAGAGGGATGGAGACTGAAAGTAAACCAGAAATGAATTAATTGTTGGATAGTAATAAATGCTATGGAAAGCAATAAGGAAAGGATAGGAGAAAAAGAGAGAGTACACAGGCAGAAGGGATGCCATTATAAATATAGTGATCAGAGAAGGATTCTCCTGGAAGGTTTGATTTGAATACAGACTGACAGCAAGAAGACTCTAATTTTGTGCCTAGAGTGGGAGCATTCCCTGCCTAATCTGTGGCCCTTGAAGAACTATCAGGGTTCTCCTTTGGCAAGGATTCTGCCTCTTCAGCTACCAGCCACACCTGCTTCCCCTAAGATGCTGTGAGCTACCTGATACCCATTCAATACATCCATTCACCATTCACATCAGAGGGGTTGCCTCTGCTGCTGGTGACTTAGACTTTGACCCACCTCAAATTGTCTGGGATTTATTTTTTTTTCAAAGGTCAAACAAAGAGTTAGGGCTAATGTGGCTTTCTACCCTAAGCTTTGCATGAAGCACTGTCACATTCTGACCTCCCTCTCTACTATGCTCTTTATAGCCCACCTCCTATGACATGGGAGGTGTGTGAATGTACTGAAGAACTGGACAACAAATCCCACATCACTTATTTAATCATTGCAGGCTTCCCATGGATCCCTTTGCATCTTCACTTCTTTGTCCCTGCTCAGTGATAGAAAACAGTACCAGCCTCTGTGGGCAAGGAAGAGGATGAGGGAAAGGTGGGCGATGGGGCAGGCATGTTTCGGTCCACACCAGAAGCAGCTCTTTCCCCAGATGACCGACCCAGCAGGAGTCTGGCCATTTAGCTGACAGCGCCCTCCTCTCCGGAGTGCTGTCCTTTATGATCCCCAGCTCTCCTCCTGTCATGCTGTATTGGAAAGGCAAGCTCCTCACTTGGCCAGGTCAAAGATGGCCTCTGGGGTGGGGAGACCAAGCCCTGACTATTTCTGAGTACTCTCTTTCATCCTCTGCCAGGACTGTGGCAGACAGCACCTGTTCACTTCACTTGAAATGTGGCAGAACTCTCCAGTTCCTTTTGCCTTGGTCACCCAACAGCTGTCACTTACACAATGCCTCTCAGCCACCCAGGCCTGATTTGGATTTGACCTACTGACCTGGAGGTGAAAGGCTCCACAGTCCATTACCGATCCCTGGGGCCGACTCATTCTCCCAGGGAAGCCTCTAAATATATCCCTTCTGTTTGCAGAGAAATCAGCTATTATAATTTGCAAAGTATAAAACATATCTGCAGCGGTTCAGTCTCATAAACATTGAATGAATAGCACAGAGTGAAGAAGAATTGCTCTTTTTAAAGTCTTAACAAGGAAAAGTGAAATAATCACACATGAGAACAATGCCTTCAGATAACCATGCATTCCCTTCACTATCTTCTTCTATCCACCCTTTCCCTAGAAATTTAATCATGTTTTCTCAAGAGTCTGTAAGAATAAACAAACCCAACCAAAGTTATCTAGATGAAGAGCAACATATACTATCTAGTGAGCACCTATAGTGTAGGAGAGATTATTGATAGGAATCTTTGGGACAATCTCCTTTGAAGCTCTTCTAGCAAGTGCTACCTGGTTCTAAGATAGTCGTCTTTTGGTCACCATATTGTTGCCTAAATTAGTTGAAGCCTGTCATCTTTATGTTATCATCAGGATGAAGCAACCATGTTTAAGGCATCTGTTTAAGATTAGGAACATATGCTATGGCTGATTCACATTCTGAGGACTGGCAGTCCCTGGTGCATGGTGGTTCCCCTGGGTTCCTGGTAATAGCTTCTAGAAGCCAGAATGACTACCAGTGACCCGAATAAATGAGGGGCCCAGAGCTTCCTCCAGGGCAGAAAATTAGAACTTACTCTCACAGGAGCTCTTATATACACCTGTGTGGACCCTGGGACACCTGTGTGCCTCCTCGTCATACTCTTTCCTGGTTGGTTTGTTGTCCTCACACTCCTCTGAGCTAGGGTGGCACTAAGACTTGGTTTTTAGGTCTATTTCTGGTGAGTCTATGTTCTCTGTGTAGAAGTCTCTCAGTAAAGGAAAGAACCTATTCTCAGTTCCCTTTTTGGAACTGGAAGACTTGTCTTTAGACCTAAATAAAGACACTGTGCAGGTTGCTGTGCAGAAAGCCAAGAGGATGAATTGTAGCACCCCTCCTCCGATGATTTCATACTGTGGAAGTGCTTCAGAGACTCAGCTTTTGCTCTCCAGCTCCCTGACTCTGGAGCCAGTAAAGGCCATAAGAGTTTGGAAAAGGAAGCCATCACTTTAAAAGGTGATCGCACATAGTTTCAAAAATGAGATGGGCCACAGGGGGAGCTGCCTGGGCAAAGACCCAAGGACAGGACCCTACACAAAGAATCTGAGAGTTCTAGGAGGCTTTTCTTCCTTTATTCTTGAGAATAATGATTAGCTGACTGGCTATTCTAAGAGCCAGTACTCCATCTCGGTGAGGGCCTGAAGTCATATTCCATAGATTTAGAAAGATGGTCTAGTGAGAATGTTATAACCAGCTCATGATTGAAACAATTGAAAAATAGTTGGGGAGGGGGTTCCAGGATGAATCCATCAGCAAAGCAAAAATTGCATTGGACCGTGATTTGGGAAGATTGGCAATGCCATTTTCTGGGTCTGGATGGTGCAGGCTGTGATTCTCTGACTTGGTCTTTTTTTTAAATGTAGGAAACTATGGGGGGGCAGGGAGTGAGGGAAGGGAGAGATAATATATGAATAAGGCTGAGAAATTAAAAAGACTGGTTATCTAGACCCTTCTGAACTAAAAACCATACAGGAAAATGATTTTGAATAGATGAATACACTTCCCACAGATCCTCACAGATAAACTGTGGTTAGTCTCCTTTCAGAAGAAAAAAAAATCACAGAAAAATGACTTAAGGTTCTTGGGATTCAAAGGAAAGAATTTTGTTTGCATAAAAGACTGCCATATTCTTAAACAGAATGAGAAAAAGAGAGAGGATACATAATCATACATTTTAGTCTATTTATAATACAATAATTGACAGATGACACTGGATTAGAAAATAAGGATTTTGAAAATTCAGTGATTATAAATTTGGCTTTTTAAAACATTGCTAAGCTTGACCATACCATATTTTGAGCATTTCCTCCTTGTCTGTCTACATTGGCAAGCATTTTCAGTTGAAACATATGTTTGCATGGACAAGTATTTCATTTGGCAGCAACCAAATAGTTTAAGTATAGATTTCCAAATCAAATGTTTGCAAACAGAAGTATTTCTCTCAATTGTTTCCTCAAAAAATGTTTGTCTTGGAGCCAGCAGGGCAGGCCAAGCATTCTAGGAACTTCTTTCATAGGACTGTCACTGCTATTGTGTCACCTTCAAGATTTTCTACTGGTCTCAAGCTCTTAGACATCCCTATGGGTTGCTTTACAGGGCTAGCCTGAAGAAACGCTTTTCTAAGAGGAGTGCAAGCATTTTCAAAATGATTTTTTTCTTCAGAAAAAATTAATTGGAAGTACATGCATGTGTAGCAATGCTGCATTTCATTTGTGTAGATGCCATCTTATTTGTGATATGATTATTTGCACTGTTTGATTTTTTGTGTCCAGGTAGAGTGGTGAAAGTGGATAACAGAAGCCTTCCCACTCCCTTCCCCTTGACAAAAAAGGGAGAAGCTCAAGTTGATGTGGTTCTGTGAATGACACGTGTGTGTGTGTGTGTGTGTGTGTGTGTGTGTGTGTGTGAAGAAGAATCAGAGCAGATGTGACCTAGTGATATTACTGAGAACTCTTCCTACTTTAGGAACTGGAACCAACTTTAAAAAGAAAATTTTGATGGCTCATATGCGAAAAAACCAAGTTATGGGTTTCAGGCAGAGATGGTTTCAGGAGTTGAGACAATGTCCTGAAGTCTCAGACTTTCTTTTCATCCCCTGATTCTGCTCCCTCTGTTGTAAATTTAATCTTAGGCAGAATCTTTCATGTGGTTTTCTCTACTTTATTCTTGTTGATTGAAATTCTAGGGGAAAGAACAGATATTTCCTAATTGTTTCTAGAAGTTCTGGAATTGAGTGTTAATAGACTACTATCTGTCACTCATGTATCCCTGAATTAATTATTGTAATGAAGGAAATAGAGTATATTGACTGGTCAGGCCTAGACTTTTTGTCCTATCCAAGCTTCATGTAAATAGTAAATGTTCCCTTTCCTGGAAGATTGTGCTTGCTAATAGTCACAGGACCCTGTCTATAGGAATACTGCTATTGACAAGCCCAAGTATCAGAGAATCTCTAATCACTTCTTATGATTATGGGTGGCAGTTCTTTCTCTCCTGAAGCCACCATGAGTATTTCCTAGGAGCCGAGTCTTAACTAGTAATTTTGTCACATACAACAAATTATCCTTTGTTTCATATCAATAGTTAACTGACCCCTCTCATCTGCAACATTCTCTTCCTTACTCATTTTCTAGAATTGATTTAGAAATAACCAATGAGATATAAATAGAGGTCCTTGGGTGGAACTTCTAAGAAAGCTTTGAAGAAGAGATAGTTTCAACTGCCATGCCCTTTAGACCTTTGACCTTTCTTCTTTGTCCCTCCTCTCTTCTCCCATCTTGGAACATGTCATGATTAGATGTAGAACACCCCTAAAGAGCTCATGTATTAATGCTCAGGGTTGATATAGGTAAGTCATGAGGATTGTGATTTCATGAGGGTTGTGAGGGATTTATCTTGGTGACCTAGGCAGGTCGAGTGTGGCTGAAGGGTGTGGATCCCTGGGGGTGAGGACTTGGGGACTATACATGGCTCCTCCTCTCCTTCTCTCTCTTGGTTTTGGCCTCCAAGATGTGAGAGTGAAGCCTTGTCCTCTCCTTCTCTCTGCTTCCTATCACCATGCCCTAAGATCTGTGGTCCCCAGCCTCATATGCACTGAACTCAAAAATCCCCAAGGAAACCATGAGCAAATAAATTTTACTTCCTCTAAGTTGTATGATCAGTCTTTTAGATTATAGCAGCGATAATGCTAAGACAGAACACAAACATGCTTGGAGGTACACAAGTCATCTCATAATACTGAAGAAGTAGGGTACAGGCTAAAGATGGAAGAATCAGAGTATAGAAGCCCAGGTCCCTTGTGGAATATCACTGTTCTATAATGTTAGCCTTGAACTGCCTGTCTTGAGACTACTTGAGCAAGACAAACCCTTCTCTTATGGAGAAATGAAATCTTAACCATTACAGAAAGCTCCAAATCATCTATGTAATTCATGATGTGGTTTACAGAAAAGTTTATTAATTAGGCACACCACTTGGTGGCTCCCTATTTTTATTATTCTTGCAAACAGGTGCTAAGCTCATGGTTTCCTTTAGGAAAGCATATATTGTCAACATAGGCAGTACAGTTAGACACACAATAATATAGTCAGCAGATACAAGTCTGTAAGTAAGGGCATTTGGATTTAAACCTAGCTTCAATATTTAAATTAGTAGTTGACCAAAGACAAGTTACTTAATATTTCTGTACTCTGAGGAGTTCATCTATAAATTCCTAGTACCTGAAATACCATTAAGCACATAGAGGTTCTCATAATACATGTTGAATCATTGTGAATGAATGAATGAATGGTTATATTAGAGAGTGAATGAATGCATGTGGGTACACAGAAATGTACAATTGAATGAATGCAGTGGCCCTAAACCCACCCTAGCTGGTGGCTCATGAAACTCAGAGACCATGGCAAGGGTAGAGAATGGGACTGGCAACTTAGCTTGAGTTCATCTCCTCTCTATTTCAGGACTGCTTTCTTCTCCCCTACTTAATATTCAGAGCTTATTCTTTTCCATGATGCAGTCATAAGTACCTACAAACTGAACTGTGTCCCCAGTTATCCCCTGTTTATATTCCTAATACCATCCTGAAGTGAGGACCCCTGTCCCTAAGTCCTCACTAGCTCTCACACAGCCCTCTGAGTTGTTGAGCTGCACTTTCGTAAACAGATTTCCAATGAAAGGAGGAAAATTAAGAGATTCCTCCTTTCAAATAAAATGACCTGGTAAAATTATCACATCACCATTATCTCTCCCCAGCCTTCCCTGTGGTCTAATAACTCCCATTAAGATCTTGTAAGCACAAGCCAGAAGTGTGTGGTCCATTTTCTCTCTAATAGGAAATGCCAGCGCACATCTGTGGACTGGCAGAATGCACTCATATCTCACCTAGGAGCAGGGCTCAGACATTCTAAATGAGCCCCATTGAGTGTAATCCTGGGAATAAGAAATCTTGGTTCACAGTATTATGTGATCTAATCTACACAGAGGAAAGAACCAGGAACTTGGCTGGTCCTAGAAAACTCCTAAATAATCTGAGAAATCAATCAAATTAATTTTGAACTACAGGGCTTTTTTTTTTTTTTTAATTCTACATGGAATACGGAATTTGGAAATATGGTAACATCAGCTCTTGGCAAAATAGAGGAAACTTCTATTCATTAAATATACTCAGTTTCTATATTTCTGAATCAAAAGTGAGTGAATATGCACACTCAGAAGGGAAACCTTTCACAGCTGGATGTTATGGTAGTGGTATGGAGTAGGGAACATGATAGGACAGGAAAGGCAGAAATCTAGTGAGGAAAGAAAGGCATGATGTGACACAGAATACAGAATTTCTCTCACTTCTAGGAAGGAACAGGGTGCCAGAAGCTAGGAAACTTCCTTGAGCCTGTCATTCCCACAGCCTCCCCTATGAGGAGTTTTCTACCAGTAGAGGTAAAATATATATATATATATGTATATACACACATATATAAAATGTATATATGCATATATAATGTATATGTACACACACATACACGTGTATATATTATATGTTTACATACATATACATGTATATATTACTTATGTATACATACATATATGTATATATATTATATATACATGCGTATATATGTATGCATGTATGTGCATATCATGTGAAGCCAGTGCACTACTACGACTAATTTGTCCAGGAAGGTGAGTCTGTCCAACCATACCTGTCCATACTTAACCTTGTCCTAACTAGGTGGTATTGAGATTGGCTGGCCAATTACATCCTTTCCCTTGAGTAGTATCATTTTGAGATAGACCCTTTGAGTCTATAAGAACAGATTAATTAGCCAGGCGTGGTGGTGCACGCTTGTAATCCCAGCATTTGGGAGGCTGAGACAGGAGGATCCAGGTGCATGGCCAGCCTCAGCTACCTAGTGAGGTGCTCCACAACTTAGTGAGACCCTGTTTCAAAATAAAGAATAAAAAAAATAGGGCTGGGGGTATAGCTCAGAGATAGAATGTCCCTGAGTTCAATCCCCAGTACCACAAAAAAAAAAAAAACCAAAAACAGATTAATTGGAAGGACAGAGCAAGAAGCTGAGTCACCTCATAGTAGCACAGTAGAGAAGAAGGAATTAAAAGATGCCAGCGCCGGGTGTGGTGGCACACGCTTGTAATCCCAGTACTTGGGAGGCTGAGACAGGAGGATCCAGGTTCCCAGCCAGCCTTAGCTACTTAGTGAGGCCCTCTGCAACTTAGTGAGACTCTGTTTCAAAATAAAGAATAAAAAATAAGTCTGAGGGTGTAGCTGGGAAGTAGAATACCTCTGGGTTCTATCCTCAGCACCAAAAAAAAACCAAAAAAAGATGTCAGCAATTGCTGGGCATGGTGGCACAGGACTGTAATCCCAGTACTTAGGAGGCTAAGAAGAGGCATTTCAAGTTCAAGGCCAGAATGGGCAATTTAGCAAGACCCTCAGCAGCTTAGAGAGAGACCCTCTTTCAAAATAAAAAGGGCTGGGGTTATAGATCAGAGGTAGAATGACCCTGGTTTCAATTCTCAGTACCTACCAAAAAAAAAAAAAAAAAGAGAGATAAAAGGTCCTAGCCATTGAAGAAATGTGGGCATGATGGTCATTCTCTAGAGTTGTGTTGTTTCTTAAAAGACATCACAGCCTCAGTGAATCTGGGCCCTTTAAATAAGATGTGCTGAGCGAATGGACTTCCTTTCCACCCCAAATACCAATAAATATTACTATAGTGCATAATTATTCCTCACCTAGGGTCTTTAGGGTATGTTATATTTTGAAAGTAAAATGTCCCTAGGACACATGCTCAGGAGGGAGCCATGCTCTGAGGTATGCCCTGGAGGTGTGGCCTCTGAAAGAAGCACATGGCTAGAGGAGTCTTCTTGCCCCTACCCTTGCTCTCTCTGCTTCCTAC
>PVLC010020870.1:0-28475 GCA_004027655.1 Graphiurus murinus | reverse complement strand
GGCATTTTTCAAACCACCTGTCCCCTGTAGGCTGCAACAGTCAGGATTAAATTTAGCTGCATACAGCGGGGAACCTAAATACAAAGATTTATCAGTCAGGGATCCCAGCATGAAGCTGTGTGACTGAAACAAAGTTTGAAGAAGCCACTATTAATAGAGATGTGGACACGGTTAAGGAAAACAACAAAAAGTGGTGGGGCCCCCTGGGGTGAGCCACTGCCGCCCCTCAGCCGAAGAGACTTAGGTAGGGATAGGGACGGCGTTATTGAAGCCCATTGAGACCGGGAGCCTTGCCAGAGGGCCTCTGGGCAGGTGCTCTGACCACAGAGGAACAGCCTCTGCGGGACTTGGGATAATGCAAGCAGAGAGGGAGCAGGAAAAGTAATCATTCTCTTCTCCACACTGACCTCCTGCCAACTGTGTCCACTGGCCAACTCCAGCTGGAAGCCCGAGGACTAGCCAGCCTTCAAGGGCACCAATTGCCGAAGAGAAAGGAGATGGATCTTTGGGAGAAGACTATAAAAGGAAAACAACCAACATGTTGACTAATTTGTCTCGTATTTTAGCACATCTGAAGGTAGGCACCCCACCGCTGAGGTGCTGGCTCCATGGTACTCAAGAACCCAGGCTCCTGCTACCTTTCTGATCTGTCAACTTTGACACTTGACTCCCTCCCATTCCAAGATGACTTGTGCAGCTCCCTGGCATCCAAATCTTAGGAATGAAGAAGGAGAAAAGGGAGAGGGCAGAAAGTGCACCTTCCAGTGGAGTTGGGTCCCTTTGAGGAATTCCCCACTAGCACTACACAGAATTCCACATACATTTGATTAGTCATCAATAGCTGCAAGAGAGGCTAGAAAATGCATGTGGTATTTTGCTCAGCGTGTTGCTTCCCAGAATCCAATCATGTGTGCTTGTTTAGTGATAAAAAGTAGCATGGATATTGAGCAGGCTCTTCGGAAACAATGCTTGAAGCAACACTGCCAGAGATGGGCTTACTAAGGATGGTGTGAGTTTTCTCCGGGAAACTTTTTTTATATGGACTGCTGTGGTTTGAATGTTTGAATGGAGATGAAGCAATGACCAAAACAACAAAAACCTCTGTCTACATAGAGCTTGTATTCTAGTAAGGGAAAATAACAACATGACACATGAATATAACACATGGTATGTCGGTTGGTCCCAACTGCCTTGGGGGGAAAAAAACTGGAAAGGGGAAAGAGAGCTGGGTGCAGTGGCACATACCTGTAATCCCAGTACTTGGGAGGCTGAGACAGGAGGATTGAGGGTTCAAGGACAGCCTCAGTAAGTAGTGAGACTCTCATCAACCTAGCAAGACCCTATTTCAAAATAAAAACAAAAAATAGGGCTGGAGGTATAGGTTGAAGGTAGAATACCCTTGGGTTCAATCCCTAGTACCACAAAAATAAAGAAAGAAGGGAAGGAAGGAAGGAAGGAAGGAAGGAAGAAGGTAGGTAGGTACAGTAATAAAGACTGAGTAAAACTTTGTGAAAAGGCACAATTTGGAGACAACTGAGAGAAGTCCAGGAAAAGAGAAGAGCCAAGCCAGGCGTGGTGGCGCACGCTTGTAATCCCAGCATTCGGGAGGCTGAGACCGGAGGATCCGGGTTCGCGGCCAGCCTCAGCTACCTAGTGAGGCACTCCGCAACTTAGTGAGACCCAGTTTCAAAATAAAGAATAAAAAATAGGGCTGAGGGTATAGCTCAGAGGTAGAATGCCCCTGAGTTCAATCCCCAGTACCGCAAAAAAAAAAAGAGAAGAGCCAGGGTAGTTGTCCTGAAGGGGCATAACAGGCTGAATAATGCCCCCCAAAGATGCCCTTGCCCTCCACCCCAGAACCTCCAAATATGGTGTGGGTCCTGGGGCTTACTAGCATTAAGTAATCAGTACATCCTTGAGACCTATGACTCCAGGGGTTTCTCAAAATGTTAATTAGTTGAAGAAATATATTAGAAATTAAAGCCAAGATTCAGCCTCCACTTATTTAACTGTTATATTTAGAAAGATCCAATTAGTACTATGATCTATCAGAACCACTCAACAAGGAAAAATCATCCTGGATTAAGTTCAATGGAGACTCATAAGTAACAAATTCAAAAAGGCCATTAATTTTAGATTACTAAGAGCTGAATAACTGTGCTTACTTCTCATAATTGAGCAGAGAGGTTAAAAACTCCAGCTTTAGGAAGTTTTTTTCACCTGACACAGATCAGAGATTAACTTTGCATTTCACATGAGGCAGTCACGAGACAAGTTCTTTCCTAACCCTAACCCTGTGACTGCTCACTTAAGGATATTGACATCTGAAGTCTACACATACTCCTTGAGTTTCCTAAAACAACCAAAAATAAATAATAACAAAACACTTCATATGTTCTAATTTTATTTTTTTAAATTTTTTTTGTGGGACTAGAGATTGAACCCAGGGGCTTTATACCTGAGTTCCACCCTCAGCTATATTTTATTTTGAAACAGAGTCTTTCCTAAGTTACCACATACTGGCCTTGAACCTGTAATCCTCCTGTCTCAGCTTCAAAAGTACTGGGATTACAGGTGTGCGTAATTGCACCTACACCTAATTTTAAAACATTTGTTGAAATATGTGATGTGATGTTCCTGATGAGGAATCTACTCTTTGAGGTTTCACAATGGAGAAGAAAAGGCTTTGGTAAAAGAAGTCTAATATTGTCCAATAAAACTTTCTGCAGTGATGGCAATGTTTCATAATTGGCACTGTCCAATATGGCAGCCACCAGACACATTTGAATATTAAAGACTTGAAACATTGCTAGTACAACTGATAGAACTGGATTTTTAATTTGACTTTTTAAAATTTAATTTCAATGGCCACATGTGGCTACTGGCTACTGTACTGGGTGGTATGCTTGATTCTAAGCAATCTTTGTGTCTGTTTCCCTTTCTATGTAGTAGGGGGACTGAGAACAGAATTGTCAAGGTGCTTTCTATCTCAGATAATCTCTAATTTTAAGGGTTTTTTTTATAATAGTACTTGGGATTGAACCCAGGGGTATTCTACCTCTGAGTTACACCCCTAGCCCTTTTTATTTTTTTTATTTGGAAACAGTCTAAGTTGCTGAAGGCTTTGCTAAGTTGCTGAGGCTGGCCTTGAACCTGCAACCTTCCTATCTCAGGCTCCCAAGAACTAAGATTACAAGTGTGCACCATCATGTCAAGTTAATTTTAACTTTTTAATCTTAACTGCTTAAGTAATGTAATTGCTGTGGTCTGGATGTTTATGTGCCCGCAAAATTCCTATTTTGAACCTAACCTCCAAGGTGATTACATTAAAAGGTGAGCCCTTTGGGATATGATTAGGAAATGGAAAGTCAGGAATGGGATTCATGTCCTCATTAAAAAAAGTTCCCCTGCCAGCAGGTGAGCACACAGCAAGACAGCAGTGCCATCCGTGACGAATGAGCTTTCACCAGACACCAAATATGCTGGCACATTAATCTTGGATTCCCCAGCCTTTAGAACTGCCGTTTTTTTTGTTTTGTTTTGTTTTTGTTTTTTGTTTTTTGCGGTACTGGGGATTGAACTCAGGGGCATTCTACCTCCAAGCTATACCCCCAGCCCTTTTTTTTATTCTTTATTTTGAAACCGGGTCTCACTAAGTTGCGGAGTGGCTCACTAAGTAGCAGAAGCTGGCCTCGAACCCAGATCCTCCAGTCTCAGCCTCCCAAATGCTGGGATTACAAGCATGCGCCACCACGCCCGGCTAGAACTGCCATTTATAAACTGCCCATCGTAAGGATATAGCAGCCTGAACAGACTAAGAAAATCACCTTTATTCTAAACATGAGAGAGATGAAGTGATATTTACCAATGGCCTAGCATAAAAGCTAGCTCTTATCATCTAAGTTATTTTCTTTACTGTTAATACTTTGAGATTTAATTTTCTGAAAGAAGTCCCTAAAAGAGACACAAAACACAAAAACCAGGAAAGAAAAATTGTCTGAATTCTTCCACAATTTAACTCATTGTGTCTTTGGTATGCAAAGGGCCAGGATATTCACTTGTTCATTTAACATATAGCTAATGAGTACAGCCCTGCAGTGGGCATTATGAGTACCACATGCCAAGGACAAAGTCCCTGCCCTCTAGGAGAGCTATGACCAGGATGACATTTACATGGGATCCTATTACATGCTTCCCAGAGCACAACAGCATAGCAACTTCTCTGTACCCCACCTCTGAATGGCTTCATAACTCCCCAAATAATCCTTGCTGAATGTTGACATTGTAAACCTGTAAAGATTGCTTTCATCTGGCTCTGCCCTCCTCTCCCACCTGTACTCCCAATATCTGTAAAACAGTACTGCTGGCCCTCTATATCCATCGGTTCCATATCCACAGATTCAATCAACTACATATTGAAAATATTCAGGAAAAAATTGTCTACCAAACATGTACAGATTCTTTTCTTGTCATTATTCCATAAGCATTAGTTTAACAACTGTTTGCATAGCATTTACAATATATTTGGCATTATAAGAAGTAATCTAGGGATGATTTAAAGTAGCTGGGTGTGATAATGCACAGCTGTAATCCTAGTACTTGGGAGGCTGAGACAGGAGGATTAGTTTCGAGTCAGCCCTGGCAATTTAGTGAGACCTCAGCAACTTAATGAGATCCTGTTTCAGAATTTAAAAAAAAATTAAAAAGGGGGCTGGGAGTGTAGTTCAGAAGTAGAAAACCCCTGGGTGCAATCCCCAGTACCAAAGAGAGAGGGTGGGAGGGATAGATAGATATGATTTAAGGTATATGGGAGGATTGTGTGGATGATATACAAATACAATGTCATTTTACATAAGGGACTTGAGTATCTATGGGTTTTTGTATTCTTGGGGAGCTGTATGAGACGCCTCGTGGCTTAGGCCCTGCGCGGCTTTAAGAGCCTCCGCCTCTCGCCCAGTGGTTGCTGTTGTTGGGGAAAGGCTGGCTGGGTTATTGCTGGAGTGGGTTGCTGGGGAAGTTCTGGGAGGAAAAGTTGTGGGTTGCTAGTGGAAGACGGATTGCTAGAGAGAGGGGTTATTGGGAGTCTGTTGGAAAGGCACTATTTGGAGAGATGACTTCTGTGCTGTGTTTGTTACTGCTTGTGTAGTGCCCTTGATCCCAGAGAGAGATATAATAAAGAGAGGTTCGAACCAGCAACATTCAGGCAGCGTCTTTATTGGGGCCTCATGGTTGAGGGTTCAGCCTGGGGCACCTGATATCCATTTATTTCAAGACCTTTCTGATTTCCTTTCTTTTGGGTTTAATAATAAATACTGAAATCTGCAGGCCACCATTAATATCTCATTATTTATAAGAAAACTAAGTGCCAAAGTACTTGCTCCACCTCAAAATAGACAACTCTAGCAACAACAAAAAAATCAATTTGACTTAAACATCGCTCTTCTTTGATAAAATGATCACTTTCAAATTTTAATGCTTAGAAATTTTAAAGAAGCCTTCTAATATAGCTTAAGCAATTTGCTAGAGATATTTTCTTAAAACTTCCGACTCATGCAAACCCAAAATGCAACATGAAAAGGTTTAAGAGAAACCATAATGGCATCAGCAACAGAATATGCCTGTCACTTGCTCTGCAGTGTTTTCATCCTGAAAGCTTTAATAAACATTAGTACTCCTTACACTAAGTATCATATGAACACTTCATGTTAAAACCCAACTTTCAAAAGAATATTATGTTCTTCACAGCACATATTCCACCTACATAGAACACCAGATTAAAGACATCTGGAAAATGATTGAGATTCCAACACAATTTTTCAAAAAGCTCTTGCTTCTCTGCACACAAAGTGCTACAGATGCATTAATAAACCTGACAAAAAATGTAAATGAGAGGCATGCCAGGAATGAAATTTCTTTCAAATTTTTTTTTCAGTCCCATAAAATTCTTCTTAATCTAAAAATGCCAGGCTTTCGCAGTTAAACACTTTGATAGATTTTCAATTAGCTTTTAAAAAAATGGATCTAATTTAAGACTTCATATCAATTTTAGGGTAGAAGATCACAAATGCACCCAGAGATTCTAGGCAAGAACTCTTTTAGCTGCATTTTCCTGCAGAAGACTTGTCACCTTTCAGAGAATGCAGCCACTTCAAAAATAGAATTCTGCAAACATTTTTTAAAAGATGTTCACAGCCAAGCTGAGCATGGTACATGCTTGTAATCCCAGTACTTGGGAGGCTGAGACAGGATGATTACAGGTTCACAGCCAGCCTCAGCTATTTAGCGTGGCCCTCTGCAGCTTAGTGATACCCTGTTTCAAAATAAAGGATAAAAAATAGGGCTGGGGGTGTAGCTCGGAGGTAGAATTCCTCTGGGTTCAATCCCTAGTATGGAAAAATAAATGTTCACAGCCATTGCAAATGAATCATAGCTCTTACCAGTGCACATAGTATGTACTCAATAAATGCTGGAGTAGCTCTAAGTGTGTTTGCACATCAAGTGTAATATGTGAAAAGAGTAACTTTGGCAAGACTGTTAACAACTGTTAACTCCAAGGTCAAAGGCATCTGGGCAGAGGTTATCTTTTATGGGCTTAATTTTTTAATTAAATTAAATTAATTATTATTATTGCTTTTTGCAGTACCTGAGATTGAACCCAGGTCCTTGTTTATGCTAGGCAAGCACTCTACTACTGAGCTACATCTCAGCCCAGAGGTTATCTCTTAAACGAGAAGTAAATGAAATAATCTCTGACTTGCTTGCTTTAAGAACTCCTTGTGCCTATTTCTTACTGAAGAGTTTAAAATTTTTAGCCTAATAATTCATTAAATCCCCACTATAAGAAGACTATTAGAAAGTTGGGATTTGTGTTTGCATGCTGTGACACAAACCATCATCACAAAGATTAAGTGACTTTCTTGAGTGCATAAGAGCCACACTTTACCCCTGGACTTCCTGAATCTGAGGCCGGCACTGCTGTCATGTACCACGCTGGCCCTGGTTGGCCAAGAGCCCTGCAGCCATTTATTGGGTGTATCTTGCAATCTAGACTTCCTATCTTAGTCCCTTCAGTCTGCCATAACAAAATACCTTAGAATGGACAACTTATAAACAGCAGGAATCTCCTCAGAGGCTGGGAAGTCCAAGCCCAAGCCACAAATTCAATACCTGGTGAGGGCTCTTTCCCTCATAAATGGCACTTCCTCCCTCCCTCTCACTCTTCTTTCTGTCTTGATGTTGTTTCACCTTAGGCCCAGAGCAATGGACCTGGCAACCATGGACTGACCCTCTGAGTAAATCTTTCCTTGTCTGAATTGTTCTTGCCAGGTATTTTGGTCACAGCAATGCAAAGCCGACTAAAACAACAGAAGAGAAAACCAAAAAAGGTTTGGGACTAGAAATCCTAGACGTCTAGGGAGGTGCTAGATTTATACTGTTTCTCAAATGTCTGTAAGTTCTTATTTCATTTTGAACAAAACCAAACAGGAAGTATTCCTAAAGAATGAGTCATAAGTGAAGATTCTGCAAGAAACACAGTATAACTATAACTAGAGGGATCACACACTAAAACAAAAGGACGAAACCTGTCAGATGAATGTGCATTGCTGACGAATTTAAATACAATGTTTATGATATGCAAGTTATCCCTTCACAGAGGGCAGAGTATTTTTTTTCTGCTCTAAGGAGTTATAATTGGCGTATAGTAAACTAAAGCATATAATCTCATAAGTCATATTTAAAGCATATAATCTCATAAGTCTATATTTGTGAAACCATCACCACAGTCACAACTGTGAACACATCAGTCAGTCTCCAAAGTTTTCCCACTGGAAGTTTTCTCTGTAGTCATTTTCTTCTTCCCCTCCCCAATAATATACCTTTGCCCATTTCCTGGCAAAAGAACTCACCTGTCACCATAGAGGTGCTTGCATTATCTAGAGCTTTATGTAAATGCAATCATATGGTATGCACTGCTTTCCTTCTGGCTTCTTTTACTCCAGTGTAATTATATTTAGATTCATCTATGCTATTGCATGTATAGAATTTGTCCCTTTTTATTGCTTGGTATTCTACCTTATGGGTATTACATTTTTGTTATCCATTCTGTTGATGAACATTTGGGTTGCTTCTGTTTGGGGTTATTGAAAATAAAGCTGCTAGAAATGCTCACAAACAAGTCTCTGTGTAGACATGTTTTCAATTCTCTTGAGTAATCAGTGGAAAGGCTAGAGCATGGGATTGGCATATGTTTAACTTTTTAAGAAACTGGGAGATTGATTCCCATCAGCAGTGCATTATGTTCCGGTCACTTCACATCTTTGTCAGCGCTTGGTGTCCTCAGGTCTTTTTTCATTTCAGCCATTGCAATGGGTGTGAGGGGGTATCTGACTGCAGTTTTAATTTGCATTGCCCTAATGACTAATTATGTTGAGACTCTTATCATGTGTTTGTAATTTTTCCTTTGTTGTTATTGTTCTTCTTCTACTTCTTTGGTAAAGCATCTGTTCGAATATTTGCTCACCTAACCCCCTTTTAAGTGGATCATTTTGTCATATTAATACATTTTGGGAGTTCTTGATATTCTAGAACAAGTCCTTTTTTCCAGTGTGTGGTTTATCTTTTTATTTCCTTAACAATGTCTTTTGAGAAGAATTCCTAATTTTAATAAAATCTAATTTATCCATTTTGGGGTTTTACATTTATATACAAGATCGATGTTTTTTTTTAGTATGGTAGGAGTATCCACAGTATGGTATGAGGATCCAAATTTGATTTTTAAATGTTTGCATATGAATATCAAATTGTTCCAGCTGTTTATTCTTTATCCACTAAATTCTTCAAACTTTTTTTTTAAATCAATGGTATACATATGTGTGTCTATTTCTAGACTATTCTTCCATTAGTCAACTTGACTATCTTTATGCAGATTATAAGTGCCTATTGCTTTAACTTTTAAATTTACTGGCTAATTCACATCTGAATTTGTCAGGGAGCTCCTCCTCTATCCAGAGGTTAAAAAATGATGCAATAGGAAGAGCAGAAGACAGGACAAAATGAGGAAGAGAGTTGGTAGCTGAGAAAAAGAAAAGGCAAAAAGTGTCATGCTAGGTAAAAGGACTAGAAAAAGTGGACAGATTTTTTTAATGGAATTTTTCCAACTCTGCCATCACCAAAGTTCACCTCCACCCAATATGACCCTAGTCATATGCTTAGAAATGTTATATCTATAAACAGCCCTTATTAGGTAATACTTTGTGTTCTCATGTATTATTCATCAAAGGCCCATGCTACTGCCAGTGTCTCTGAGCAGCTTGAGACAGCTATGGTTGCTATAACTCTTGCCAAAAGTAAACTGACCTTTCAAGTATATCTTGTGCAGCCCTGTGGTGAATCGCTTTATGATCTCTGCTAAGCCTTTTGAAATATTCACAGCAGCCCCCAGGACTCCCAGCATCCCACTCCCTGCACACGTCACTCTTAAAGCCATGGGGTTCCAAAGCCTCCAGGAGAGGCTGGCCTGAGGGCCTCACCAGGCCTCATTTCCCTCATCAATAACCTGCTGCGTCGTCAGAACCTAAGAAAATGTGGTTTGTTAATGTACAAAAAGAAAATGCAGAGCAGCGACTGCCAGCCCATAGCTTTGCAGTGACTTGGACCATTACTAATTAGCGGAAGGGATAACCCTGAACCATGACAAATTTTAATTCTCTAAGAGAAACTTGTAACCAGCACTTTATTCCCCCCAAGGTTGTGTGGAATTCAAATAAACAGTGATCAAGTGTAACAGCCCACAAAAGCCTGGGATACCCGTGCCAGACAAGATGAGAGACCAAAAATGGAACACACCTAGACAAACTGTTTGAAAAGTTAAAAAGGAAAACTCTGCCCCAAATGGATGGATCAATGCTATCGAATCCGACTTGACATATTCGAACCCAAAAATATCTCGAAGTTAGATCCCAAAGTGAATAAAATGATGGATTTCTAGTGTAGACTATTAAAATGTCACCTTATACTCCGACAGTTCTCCTCAAGCTGTAACAGATCTTAGCAAATGGAAAGAGATGTCAACAGATTAATGGATGAAAAATGAGGTAAAAATCACAACTACTGGTTTCATATACCTCTTTTCCTTTAGAAAGTATTCCTGTTTTTTTTCCTTTTTATAAAAATAAGGGATATCGTCAAATGTGTTTGCTATGGTCCGAATGCATCTCCCCAGGGTCCTGTGTTGGAAACTTTATCCTCAGCACAACCGAGTAGGGAAGTGGGTCCTACTGGGAGGACCTAATGGATTAATGCCACTATTAAAAAGGCCTTCAGCAGTGGGCACACTCTCTTCTGCTCTTTTGTCATGTGATGCAACACAAGAAGGCCCTCACCAGGTGACAGTATCTTGATCTTGGACTTCCCAGCCTCCAAAACTATGACAAATTCCTGTTGTCTACAAATTATCCAGTCTTGGATATTCTGATAGAAAACTTGCCTAGCATGTGTAAGGCCCTGGGTTTGATCCCCCCAGCAACACAAACTAAACAAAATAAAAAATACTTCAAAATGACTCACACACTTACATGTAACACCTGAGTGTAAAACTTCCAGAAGAAACCACAGAAAGTAAGTTTTGTGACCCTGGAGTAAGGAAACATTGTTTGGTATGAGAGCAAAAGAACAAATTGATAAGGGTTGGGGTTTGGGTCAGTGGTAGAGTACTTGCCTAGCATGCAGGAGACACTGGGTTTGGTCCCAAGGATGGGGCAGGGGTGTAAAAGGTGGGCAAAAAATTTGAACAGATGATAAGCATAAAAAAAAGGTGTTCAACATCACTGTCCTGAAATATAAATCTAAACCATTAATAATATATTACCACATATTTATTAGAATGGCTAAAATTAAAATGACTATGTCAAGATTTGGAGGAGCTGGCACTCTCATACACTGCGGATAGGAATATGAAATGGTGTAACTGGATCTAGTGGCACATGGGAGGATGAGGCAGGAGGATTATGTGTTCAAAAGAAATGGTGCAACTATCTTGTAAACAGTTTGGCAGTTTCTTAAAAATCTAACCACACAGCTAGTAGATGAGCCATCTATTCTCCTCCTAGATTTTATCCAGGAGGAAAGGAAATACACATCCACATATTTGTACACAAAACTGCACAGCAACTTTATTCATACTAGCCCCAAACAAGAAACATCCAAATGTCCACCAACAGGTGAATAAACAAGTCGGGACATATCCATGCAGCATAACATGGATCTCAACACAATTATGCTGAGTGACGGAAGCCAGACGAATGAGGGTATATCCTGTTTGATTCTATGTACCTAACACTTTATAAAAGGCAAACTAATCTCTAGTGGTAGAGAGATCCGTGGTTGCCTGGAGATGGAAGGCCAAGGGAGGGAGTGGTATGTTTAGCATCTTGATGGTGGGGAGAGGTCAATGTCTCACTCAATTGTCCTTGTTAATCGTGCAATTTATCACGTCTATTAAATATCAATAAATCTGCTCTTAAAAGTCAAAGAGTCCATAGATCCCATACCCACAAGGCTCCTCTCACTTCTAGGGACTCCCTGCTCCACAGAAGGTCCAGACTGAACTTTTGTGTTTTTATATTATACCCATTCCCCCTCAAACCATTGAATAGGTATCTTGCTATTTCCATATGTGGTAAGTGTAAGGTGCCTGCAATTGATATTTTCTTCCCTTTACAGTAAGTTTTTCTTTGGAGGAGAAGGGTACTTGGGATCGAACCCAGGAACATTAAATTTCCAAGCCCTTTTTAAAATTTTTTGAAACAATCTCACTAAGTTGCTGAGAGTCTTCCTAAGTTGCTAAAGCTATCCTCAAACCTGCAATCCCCCTGTCTCAGCCTCCCAAGTATCTGGGTTACAGGAGGGTACCACTATACCTAACTACAAAGAATATTTCTGTCACTCAGATTAGTTGCCCTTAGCACCAAAAAAAAAAAAAGAAAGAAAGAAAGAAAGAAAGAAAAAGAAGCCAGTAAACACAAAGAAGATAACAAAATCCAAAATTAATTCTAGGATCTAAATAAAGTCCATGTTAAAAAGTTTCTCAGGCAACATGGGCTACTAAAGATATTCTCAGGTACCTAATGTCTAAATCTAATAATTTAATGTGCTGAATGTAGCCTTCATGCAAGGAGTAACAGAAAACAGCAGGCAAATTTGAAAAAAGCTCCTGGATACTTCACTTGGAAACTATGGCTGAGTATTTACCAAAATCTCATTCTCATTCTAAGGACTAGCAGAGGGAATACATATCTAATTTCTGTTTAGCCATTAACTACTTGAGCTTATTTAGAGTTAAGTTCTCTCAGCCTCAGTTTGTCTCTAAAGTACAATAGTCAATGCAACTTAACAAACATTTACTATGTGACTGTGATGAAAAGTGTGGTCCTTGCTCTAAATTCTGGCATCTCTCCATTCCATCACTGATATGGCTGACTTATCCACTTCTAGAATAACTGGACTTACTAGGATTTCAGTGAGAGCATCCTAATCTTGACTTTAAAATATCAACAAAATTTGTAATCAAGTTTTATCAGACCACTCGACATGATGATCATCACCAAGAAACGGGGCCACGGTGGCCAATTCCGTTTGAACATTGATGTGACCAGTGTTGTTCTTCTAAATTCCATGAGACAAAGCACTCTGATTGTTTTAATTTTTGCTGTCCCTGAGGCTTAGCACTGCCAGGCTGTGCTAACAATAATTCCCACAATGCTAAAGGTTTCCACTAGAAGAAAATTAAAATATGCCTTAAAAATCCTTTACATCAAATATTACATCTGAACAGCACCTTACTGTCATCAAAGATACTTCATTGATTAGGTCCTCAGTGTGGAGAGAAGAGCCAACACAGGGAAAGAATGAAAGCTCAACACAAACTTTTTTTTCCTTCCAAGATTTAACTCTTAAGCACCCACATAATTACCAATCTAACTGCTGCTCAATCTGTCAAACTTAAGTCGAAACAATATAAGCAAGATTTAAAGTGGAAACCACTAAAAACAAATAAGGATTTTCTTCTATTAAACTTAATTCTTAGCAATTACTATTTAATTTTGGTTGCCTCCCCCTGCTGTAAGAACTATACTTCCTTTGAAATGGCAATGGCCTTTTGTTTACATAAACTACATTAGTGGAAGTCACAATATCTCAAGTCCTTAAGCCGTTGGACAAAATAAAACACCTCATGCCTGCAGTAAAGAAGTGGATACACAGCCTTTGAACTCACTGTTAGACTGGAGACTACTTCTGTGGCCACATCCTGTCCTATGTTCTAATATTTTTGTGGACTTCATTCCATTGGCTTGAGACTGATAAAATTAAGGGGCCAAAGAGACCTGAAAGACAATATACTTGATAACACTATAAAGACATAAGTTTAATTATGACTCGGGTTTTCACTTTGCTTATAATAAACACACAATCTAGTCTTTTCATTATTTAAGTTGTTATAGACATAGGAACCAAAGAAAACATTTGTAGACTAGGAATATTTACAATCAAAATTAAAATCGGATCAAATTTTAAAAGTGTGTAAGTTTATCATGCATACTACACTGGCAAACCAGAAGGCCTTAAAGGGAAAATGGTGAAAAGGCTGCTCACAATACTTACAGCTCCCTTTATAAAGCATAAAGAAGTACTCTGAGCCAGGTATGGTAGCTCACACCTATAGTCACAATACTTGGGAATCTGAGACAGGAGGAGAGCAAGTTCAAAGCCAGCCTTAGCAATTTATTGAGGTCGTCAGCAACTTAACAAAACCCTGTTCCAAAATTTAAAAAAAATTAAGAGCTGGGGGTGCTCGGAGGTAGAATGCCCCTGGGTTCAATCTTCATAACACACACACACACACACATATTCTACCCTCTTTTGCTATTGGCTATTATACATTAATACTCTTTTCAAGGCAAGCAGAACAGTTTAAACTTATTTGTCTATAGCTGATTGGTTTAATTTTACTGAATACTGACAAAATCATAATGCCTATATTTTATATTTCATTTATGATTACTGCTAGTATTAGGGAGAAATCAGGATGATTTTGGCACTGTGACCATGGCTGGCCTTGGGGTTTATCAAAACTGTGGTTTCCATTTTTATTTTTCCTGAACACTCTATTCAATAGAATTCTCTGTAACAAGACTATCCGTATGGGGGGGGGGGGGTGAAAGAGGAAGATGGAGAGGAGAGAGAAAGGAAGATTTATTACATAAAATGCTTATTTTGTTGAAAGGAAGTTTACATGTGATACACAACTTACAAGCAGTACCAAAATTTGTAGTTTTAATTAGATGTAGCAGTAACTTTGAAATGGTTTTTTGGAAGGGATGGTGGCACACACCTGTAATCCCAGTACTTGGGAGGCTGAGACAAGAGGAACACAGGTTTGAAGACAGCCTCAACAAGAAGTGAGACTCTGATCAACCTAGTGACACCGTTTCAAAATAAAAATTAAAAAATAGAGCTGGGAGTGTAACTTGGAGATAGAATGCCCCTGGGTTCAATCCCCAGTATGACAGGACGGAAGGACAGAAGGATGGGAGGGAGGGAGGAAGGGAGGGAGGGAGGGAGGAAGTGTTTAAAACATTCTGAGGTATTTAAAAACCTCAGAATATCTCTACTTAATCTTTTCTAACCAGACAATACCTTTTCTCGAAAATTCCAACAAAAGTATTGACACATTAAAGAGAATAATTTTAGTTTCTGAAGTTTTATTATTTTTAATACATACATTTCACAAACAGAAACCCTCTAACACCACACACAATTCCATAACCAAATGTTTCAATTTTATCAACATTCTTCAACTATTTACACTGTCTTCCCTTAACAAAAGTGCAATCCAAGACATCTTGACAAGAAATCTTTACCAACAACATATTTCTGAGTTGGTTTTAATGGTGCCCACTTGTTATATTTTCTTCCAATATTCTGGAATAAGATTAAAATCAACAGGACATGGAGATGAAATGGGTTAGGCAGCATCTTATTTATAGGAACCAAAACATTAAACCAAGAGCACTTTCTCCTCATGTCTTCCCCAGCTTCCAACTAGAATTGCTCAACAGCTGCTGGCCAGAAAATGAAAGAAAAGCAAAGTGGCATAACAAACCCTGGCACAGAACAGACTGCACGGAAAGCACTGGTATTGCAGGACTAAAGAAAAGATCTCAGCAAGTCAGATTTGGATGTCTAATAAGTTATGTATATATCTGTTAATTTCATTGTTTAAATACCTAATAATAATCTTTCCTGATGAGTTAACTTTCCTCAAACAGATAATAAAATCTTTTTATTCAGAAAATGAACATCTCTTACTGAAAATGGAAATAAAAGGATGTTTAGGGAAACTCCTATGTGATTAGAATGGGACAATTCGCCCACCTCTCAATTTCAGGGCACAATCAGTACATCAACTGCTTCAGATGTAACAAGAAAGTGGAGAGCTGAGATGGCCTAAAGAGAAAATGATCCATCAGAAATTGTCTTCTAAGCTATAGCAGATAATTACATTTTCTCAAGGTATGGCAGTCTTAAAAATAAATGATAAAAAAATGTTAGAGTAGGTGAAAAATAACTTTGAAATTATTAGTCACTCTTAAGACTGCTTCATGTTATTGAACACTATTCATCAGAAAAACAGAAATTGGATCTCCTGGGTGAATGATATCCCTTAATATCCTAACAACAACACAAATAATCTTTCTTGACATATTCCAATTTCGATCAAGGTACTCAGGGCAAACTTGAAGAAAACATTAAGGTCAGCAAATTTCCAAAATAAGATTCATCTTTATAGTGGTGCATACTCAATTGTATTTTATTTTCAAATCAGCCAAATTTTCCCTTCTGGACAAAATTTAATACCCGAAAGGCAAAAGATAGAGTATGATACTCATCCTTCTCTTTACCTGCATACATTTACAGAATTGCCACTTTATCATCAAAATAACATCCCAAAGCAAGTTTTACCTGATTATAGTGAAACCTCATCATATTTACTTTTTATGGGATAGAAAACAATCTAAGGAGATAATCTGAATGAAGCATATATTGCCCTCATAATGGTTTTAAACCAAGAGCTTACTGAATGTAATGTATAGGTCAACTTTAAGCTCAGAACAACAATCTAATGGGCAGGTTTCAGTTAAAAAATGTAAGTGGGTTTAAAAACAGAATTACAAATAGTATTGTCCTCTAAAGAAAAGCTTACCAACTTCTATACTTTGTATTTAAGAAAAATCAACAGGGAAACAGTTAATTCATAATCACAGCTTTGTGTATCAAAGACAAATTTTTAAGGGTTATGTCCTACAGACTCATAGTAGTTGCATCAAATGCTTTCTGACCAATAATTTTATGCTTCTCATAAGCATTGTGAGCATTTTCTCCCACAAGAAACATTTTTCAGATCATCAAATACCAAACCAGATGTAGCAAACCAAACAATCATCTGAAATGAAAGGTAAAGAATATTGTATTAAATCAACACATTGGTTCTTTAATGCTGTATTGTTTCAAATAAAACATCAAATGTTCACATAGTAGATTTGAAAACTCACATGTATGCCTAAATACTTCTGAAAGGAAACACCACATTGAGAGAAAAATGGTATAAACCAAAGGGGTAATATAAAATATTCACATTAACCCCCAAATTTGGCTGATTTTTAGTACTCTTTTAGCATATATACTTATCACACTTGAAGTTATCAAATTCACTTATGAGAAATCATATTCCAATTTTACAAGGGTATGGGGGGTTTCAGTGTGTTTAACTCATCAAAACAATGAACAAAGGCTGTATTTTGGAAGGCCCAAAGCTCTGACTAATCAAGTTCTATATGTGATCATTTTTTTCACCAAGAGTGGGAAATCACAGAGATCTTTAGATTATGGACTACAGTATTTCTCCAAAATGAAACACATTTTAAAAGAAGTATCTTCATCATTCTCTCAAACAGTATTTCTCTTTCCCTCCTCAGGTCAATTCTCCAATTTTGGAAACTCAGTTTTAAATGGCTTAAATGTGGCTCTAAGGAACTGTGGGGAGGGTGGGTGTGGCACGACTGGTTCTGAAGCTTACTAGTTAGGATCTGCAGCTATGAGGTTTACCTGGGAGAAGGATCTGATACTGAACAGCACTTCCACTGTATAATCTGTATACACCATCACTGCCAAATCATGTTATGCATGGATGCTCCTTGAGAGCTATTCTGACCAACTTCAGAGACATGACTCAAATGACCAAGTTTTGTCATTTCGCCCTCTTGATTCAGTGTACATCATTTCTGCATTCATTTCATATTGGGTCATTGGTCAGTTTACCTAAAAATATATGCAACACCAACAGCTTTGATATGTCTTGTAATTTGGATACTATTTTCAGTCCGAAAACTGACAGTGAAAAAATGGCACTCATGTCCACTTTTGGATCATCTGTCAGTAAAGCAAATCACATGTTGATGTGTGCTGCAGAGAGCTAAGCCAAAACAGCCCAATGCACTATTAGCCCTCCAGGCTCAGACTTACATTCATCTGTCACGTGTTTTCCCCCAGGCCCACAGAAGATCTAAAAGTGGGTCGTTAGAAAGTTGACATTTTAGTAAAAGCTCCCTCCCAACTTCTACCAAGCTTTTAGTTTACAGTCATATAATCTCTTTTCTAACTCCATCCCATCCTCCCCACCATCTCCAAGCTGCATCAGAGACTCTTGGTGAGGGCAAACCACTGCCCAAACTTGCATGACTACCACCTGGGCGCTGGTCCTGACCACAGACTAACACTTGGGAATCAAGACAGGGCAAGGGGCAGCCCCATTTTAGTGGCACACACATACAAAGTAACTCTGCTTTAAATTAGAAAAGAAATTAATGTCACAGAATGTTTTCCTATAAAAGATATGTAATAAAGTAATAATATCAATAAAATAGCTATTACTAAAGCAAAGCTTTCATCAATAAGCTTCAAGGACTTTGAAGGAGGAGAATGGCTTCACGAAGTGGTAATCCAGGTTCCCACAGTGTGGACACTGCTGGACGTTGCTGTACTCAGAGAAGTACTGCATCCCAATCCGCACGTCGATCACAGGCTTCCCACAGTGCTTGCAGTTCAGGCGGGCCTGGGGAAACACACATCATGAGCCTCAGCTTTGCAACACCTGTCCAAGTTACCCAAACCAAAATACCAGGAAACTGGTCAAGAGTTCAGTAAAACACCTCCTTTATTACCCAAAACATGCTACACAAAGTTTAAGATATATATTCAAATACCATCATCATAAATCTGAAAGATGAAAGAGTCCCAACTTCTCTACTGATATGGGGCACTGCTAGTCCTTTCATCTATCAGTGGGAAGAAAATGCTAAACCAGTACTGCCCAAAACTCACCTAACAGAAGCTCCTGCACCCTGGATTTTAAGAGTGGCTCCTGGGTGCAGCTCAGTGGTGAATGCTTGCCTAGTGGCTGAAGATGACTTTCCCCGCTCAAACATGAAATGAAACTTCTCTGAAGAGAAGTTTGTTGTTGTTGTTGTTGTTTTTGCGTTTATGGGGATTGAACTCAGGGCCGTTCTACCTCCGAGCTACATCCCCAGTCCTATTTTTTTTTTCTTTATTTTGAAACTGGGTCTCACTAAGTTGCAGAGTGCCTCACTAGGTAGCTGAGGCTGGCCGCGAACCTGGATCCTCCGATCTCAGCCTCCCAAATGCTGGGATTACAAGCGTGCGCCACCACACCCGGCTGAAGAGAAGTTTTATTTCAAAAATTTATATACATTTAACATTCTATTCCATATTAACAATGTTTTCTTTAATGTAAAAAAAAAAAAAAAAGCTCCCTAAAATATTCAAGTAAAATTGGCAATACAGGCAGATGTGCTGTGTTTATCCTGTGGTTTCACGAACCCCTAACTCACTGTATTTTCATTCATGCTTGGGCCTCTGTCTAACAGCACAATCCTAGAGCTGTCCAGAACTGAAATAAATAACTAGAAGTTATAATTAACAGACTGTCAATTCAGATGTCTAAAAAAGTACTAACAAAATGTAATCTCAATTTGTCCTCAAAATACACCTGTGAGGTAGGTGGTATAATCTGAATTTTAGCAGATGAAACTGGGGCCCCACAGTGATAAAGTACCAGGCCCAAGACCACAAAGTTAGAAGGCAGAAAAACTGGGATTTGAACTGGAGTAGCCTTCCCCAGATCCATACTCTTCACTGGCAATAAACTCCCTTTTAAATACTTCATTCCACCAGGTATGTTGGTACACGCCTGTAATCCCAGTACTTGAGAGGCTGAGACAGGGATCAAACCAGCCTCAACAACTTAATGGGACTCTTAGCAACTTAGCGAGACCCTGTTTCCAAACAAAAAATAAAACAGTGCTAGGGGTTTAGCTCAGATTTAGAATGCCCCTGGGTTCAATCCCCAGCACCACAAAAAATAAAATATTCCATCCATGTATAGCATGGAAAATGAAATCCCACGTAAATTATGTGTGTGTGTGTGTGTGTGTGTGTGTGTGTGTGTGTATGTGTGTGTGTTACTGGGGGGGTTAAACTCAGGGGTATTCTACCTCTGAGGTACACCCCCAGTTCTATTTTAGTTTGAAACAGGTTCTAAGCTGCTAAGGCTGGCCTCAAACCTGTGATCCTCCTGTCTCAGCCTCCCAAATTCTGGGATTACAGGTCAACGCCAAGCTCCAACCAAACTTCTCTTTAACCTTGGTTATCCTCTTATTTATCCAATTACTGCTTATTTTTAGCTCAGATTTATTGGAAGACTTCCTTGAGTTCCTTACTAGTGTCTATTGCCTGTATCCTCAGGACAGTAAATATTTTCAATTGCCTGTATCCTCAGGACAGTAAATATTTTCAATTGCTTACAAATAATAGTAATAAGTAGTAATTAAATATGTCTTTCATTTCAGTAGGAAGCCAGAAAATCTAGGTCTGGCTTAAACTGTTTAAAAATATGTATCTACAGCATGTACCAATGGGCTTGTGTGGTGGGACGCCATTCTGTTTCTTCTCTCTAAAGACACAGAAATAATCCCAGGGCTGATTCAACAGTGCAATAGGAAGAACACCAGAGTGGGAATTACAGGTTTTAATCATGGCTGTGTTGACCTGGGTAAAATATTCAAATGGTTGAGGCATCCATTTCAAGTGGACAATCAGGAGGCTGGAAGAGCTCTCTCAGTCCTGTCCAATGCCGACGTTCGTGAGCTAACAGGCCCAAACAGTCTTTCACTTCCTTTCTGTGGTTTGTGTGCAGAGAAAAGAGCCACTTCCTTTGGCTTCTCTCATCTCAAGAGCTAGCATTAAGGCACAACAATGATCATAAACTGCTACAGTGAATAACTAAAAGACTTCAACAACTCATTCCCAAGGCCAAGCTTAAAAATGGAAATGTGGTCACTGTGTCAGAATAGCATAAAATTAGTCAGCCCTATCTGGGATCCAAAGGCCAGCTACAGATGGTCTCTTAGGTCTCTCATGAATTTACTTCTCTTCTGACAAATACTAAAGTGGACAAAGTAGAGCTGAAATACTGCCTCTGTCATCTTTTCAACTCAAAAGATCGCTGGGCGTATTAGCACACGCCTATAATTCCAGTGCTTGGGAGGCTGAGACAGGAGGATCACAGTTTCGAGACAGTCTCAGCAAGTAGTGAGACTCTCATCAACCTAGCAAGACTCTGTTTCAAAATAAGTAAAAAGGACTGGGAGTGTAGCTCAGAAGTAGAATGTCCCTGGGTTCAATACTGAGTACCACAAAAACAAAACAAAATTAAAAACCAAAAACACATGTCATCTTCTTAGTAAACTGACAGTAGTAAAGAGATTCTCTTTACAAAAAGAAAATTCAAAAACCTTAGAAAACTACTAAAGTATGTACCAGTTACTCCTATTGCCAGGCTTGCACACTGAGAAGCAAAGGAATATTTCTGCCCTAACCATGAAGAGCAAGAAACAAGATCTTTTTCCCCAACCACTTGGAAATACACCAAGGGATTTCTGAGGATTTTTCTCTCCTGTACTTCGATGATCTTATTTAATGTGTTTTCATATGTTAATACTTCCTTCTGTTCCTGATGACAGCTAAATTTCAGATGCTATCTTAGCATCAGAAAATGCCTCTTCTTACCAGTGCTTTAAGGATTGCAAATCTTCAATGTCAAACTGACACACCTTACAAGGTCAACAATTCCTGGGTAGTTGGTGCTAACACACAAAAAGAAAACAATGAAAAAATTCTACCTACTAGAGAGAGTGAGTCTTTCCTTTTAATCATGACTTATTGTAAATTTAGTATAAGCCAATAATACAAAACATGAGAAAACATAAGCAAGCAAAAAGAAAACTAACGGAACGACTCAGCATCCAACTGCCTGGGGACCTGAGCCAGCTGCTAAGAGGTAGCAGATCCCTTTTCGTGCTCACTTACTGGCAAATGGAAGCATAGTGTGGCACCATTTTATAACTTGTAGGGTTCTGTTTTGTTTTGCTTTTGCAGTACTAGGGATTGAACCCAGAGGCATTCTACCTCCGAGATACACCAACAGCATTATTTTTTATTCTTTATTTTGAAATAGGGTCTCATTAAGTTTCAGAGGACCTAAGTAGCTGAGGTGGCCACAAATCTGCAGTCCTCCTGTCTCAGATAAGCGTGTGCCACCACACACAGCTTATAACTTGCTTTTTTATTTAAATAATAAATATTCCAAATATAATGTTATTATTCTACACTATCCCTTTTGATGACTATGTAGTATTCTACTACAATATGGTAACTGAGTCTTCCTTGCCAAACTTCAGGGGAGTTTATGACTGAATTTCTTTCCTCTCAAGCCCTCGTACCTCCTCCTCCCCCAAAGTGACCACAATGCAGCCTCCAACTCCTCTACACTCACTTGTAGACAGAAGCCAAACACCGCCCACTGCTCCCTTAGTAGAGTTGATACCCACCTGACAGCAGGGAGAAGCGGCCAGGATGTCGTAGGTGTACATGGTGCCCAGCTGGTGCCAGCTGCCATCCCACCGCGACTTACACTTGATGCAGATGATCTTGTGAACACCTTCCAAACAGTCGACACACACTGCATACAGATGCATGAGTCTCCCTGTGCAAAAAAGACACAAAGCTAAGAGCGGCCATCATGGAAATCACATTTTATCTCCTACAGGATTATAAAAAAATGTCTTATCTCCAATGCTAAGCAAACATTTTATCATTTGGATAAATACAAAAATCAACAAAGATGGTATTTCTCACATGTCCCCAGGCTACCCTTAAGAGTAGCAATAGGACACCTAGGTACTTTAAGTTCAAGCTCATTAAAAATAAATATTTGTTTCAATTTAGTTTTCAAAAAAATGCTGTGGGGTTTACATAAGCTACCCACCCAAATTCAAATAACAAAGCCACACATGCTCAAAGCCAGCCCACAATCACACAGCACTCTGCTCAGAAGTCCCAGGAGTGGCACACAGGGAGTGAGCCACCACTGGCCTGGTCACGAGTTCTCGTCTGTCCTGCTATTGACAGCCCAGAATTATGACACAGCCAAAATTACTATGTTAACTGTCCTTGTCCCCAAAACTGCTCAGCCACATCTAATTTAGGAGCCAGAATTATATCTTACTAGTAAGTAGTTTGTTGAAAGTTCAACATGTTATTTATTGGGATCTTAAAAATGACTTCATTCCTTCATTATCTATCAAAATCTTAATACTGAGAAAAGAAGATGTCACCCTAATTTATATGGAAGGGTCAGGGTTCACATAACTGGGAAAGATTCAGAGTGTGTAAGACCTCCTGGGCACTGTGCAACAGCACCACTGTTGCTCTCTATGGAGCAAGAGAGCGCTCCACCGTGCTAAAACACGGTCACCAGAACGCTTACTTCATGGTGGCCTCTGACAAAGAATGTGCTGCTTCTGCCTATGTCAGCAGGACCAAGCCACCCCTCATCCACTGGCAAGGCACGTTATGGTCCTCAGAGGGAACCCAGGACTGCATTTGCTTACATGATTCTCTCCCTCCCTGAGCGCAGGAACCACGTCTCACTCACCCAGCACGATGTCTGGAACGTGGAAAACACTCAAGGGTATGCTGGGTGAATAGATGGGGCATGCTAATAACCAAAGACACTGTAATTTGGGGGGGGCCTCTGTGCCAAAACAGGAAGGGTGACCGAGAGCTTCTTGCAGGACTGCTCACCTCTGCTCTAGGACACTGAAAAACAAGGTCTCATGTGCCACATCCACTGAGTGCCTGGGGCCACTGGAAAATACTTCCTCTCCAGTTTCCTTCCCAGGCCTGCACACTGCAGTCCTCAGACACCCACTGTTGCACAGGCTGCAGAGAGGAGGGTGGGGGACGGAAGGCGCACAAGCCAGGTGTGGATTACAATGACCATGATGAAGACAAGCGAGGCTGTGAGCAGCGGGTGAGTCACTGCATGTCACTCTCATAGCAAGGCTACTAAGTAGGCCCGACTGTCACTCCCACTTCAGATCAGGGGGACTGATGCTTAGAGGGCTTGAGCAGCTCACCCAGATTCACAAAGAACAAGCATTCATGTCCGTCTCTTAACCGACAGGCAAACTCTTGGGAAGGTCTGGTCCATACTGAATCTCCGGATTTGTTTTTAGTCTCTATTACACACTGTCCAAGGTACAGAGAATTCTAAATTTCTAAATTCCAGGACAAGGTTTTGTGAGTTCAAACAAAAAGCAGATTCCTAGGAGAACAATTACTACACGCAGTGCAAAGAGGTAGTAGAACCAATAAGCCCTTCCTAATAAGGCCAATCTTAACAAATTATTAAAACCAAACAAGTCATTTTCTCAGAGCAAGAGTCAGAGAATGGGACTGGAGACTGAGTTGGGAAAAGGGAAGGAGGAGCAACGGACAGGCAAGGGAATGCAATCCACAAGGTTCACCACTGAAAAAAGCAAGGGTTTCACCAGCATGCAATCGATTGCAAACTGGATTTCTGTGGCCTGGAATGTGGCCTTCCTATGGGAGCTGAAAAAGCTCTAAAGAATAAAGGGCTGGGAGTGTAGCTCGGAGGTAGAATGCCCCTGGGTTCCATTCCTAATATCCAAAACAAAACAAAACACTGACCTATGACCAAGGCCTCACTTCGTGGCCCTGATGATTTCTCTGGTCATAATTAGACACCTTGAGTTTCAGATTCTAAAACCAGCTAATTCTCACTACTTCTGTAGTGTGCACCTAACACAGCCATTATCTATTTATGTATGTTTACACTGATGTGTGTGCACACATACAGGTAGCTCGAACCTATCTAGCTTTCACCTCTTTCTCCATCCACTCCCTCACAGGTAACCTCAAGATTCTTCTTTGGCTCTGCCATATCCTTTTTTTCTCTTTCTCTTTTCTCCTGATCCACTGTTATAAAATAGGCTCCCAGTGTTGGCCCCAAATGCTTAGTCCAACAGTGCTTGTCCCGTGTTTCTTCAGCCCCAGCACACACGAATGCCCTCAGCCTCTTCCCCTAAGATCAGGTCCTTCCCCAACTGTCTCTACTCCTGCTTGTCTAGAACCAACGAGCCAACCAAGCCCTTCTGCCTATACAGTCGAGGTGACCCTCACATTTGTCGTTTTTCTCCAAAATGATCTCTTGCACATCTCCCCTACGTCAATCCCCACTGTCGCCGTACAGCAGGCTCTTGTCTTCTTGTATTCAGACTAGAGAAATACAGTTTTAACTTGTCTCTAGGGCCCAACCCTTTCAAACATCTTTTGGAGCATGTGACTGTGTGCTTTAAAAACTGTTCAGAACCTCCCAATTCATATTCATAAGGAACACGGCAAAGCTCTTTCTTATACTTGAAAGGACACCCACAACTGCTCCCCACGTCCTGCTCACTTTCCACGCTGGAAATCGCTGGCTCCAACTGAATGGCTCTCGTGTCTCCTGATCACAGCCCGGCTTTCTTCTTTTAACCACCATTCCTCTGCTTACACCATTCACTCACCTCGTCAACAAACACCTGACCATGCGAGACCTTCTGCTCTTCAAAGCCCAGCCCATCCTTTGACACCTGCCGTCAAGCTGCCTCTGACTAGCCAAGCCAAAGTGGCCCCTTCCTCCTTGGAAATTACAGAAAACTTAAGGTACATAATCTCCACATTATTAATTCCACATGTGGTTCTACATACAGCTGTAGGTCTGGTAAATTATTTTGTAGAAGAGCATCTTATCTCCTAAAATTATAAATTGATGACATGCAAGTACTGACATTGGCCAGCACATGTGTGAAACCTGTAAATCTGACTGACAAATGAATTACACTAAAAGAATCTGTCTAAGCCAGGTACATGCTTATAATCCCAGTACTTGGGAGGCTGAGACAAGAGGATCACAGATTTATGGCTAGTCTCAGCAACTTAGTGAGACCCTGTTTCAAGATAAAACATAAAAAAACTAAAGAATAATGCTGGGAGTATAGCTCGGAGTAGAATGCCCCTGGGTTCAACCCTAGTTCTGCAAATAAATAAATAAATAAATAAATCTGTCCAGCCAGGCGTGGTCTGTAATCCCAGTACCTGGGAGGCTGAGACAGGAGGAGCACAGGTTCAAGGCCAGCCTCAGCAATTCAGCAAGGCCCTCAGCAACTTAGAGAACTTATTCCAAAAAGAGCCGGGGCGGGAGGTGGGGGGGATCTGGGGGTGTAGCCTAGAAGTAGAACACCCCTAGGTTGTTTCCAGTACCACAAAAAAAGAGAAAACCTGTCCATCTGTCCATCATAAAAAGAACATGACTATTCTCATGTACCCTCTATCTCAGGACTTATGCTGATGAACAACACAGCATCATAGGAGTGATTGAACTCGGTCTCAAGCTTAACCCTCCAGAGACCCTGCAGCTTCCCATCTCACCCCATGGAAAGCTGCCCCAAGAATGCCATGTGAACATGCCCACGCGGGATCCTCACACTCCATGGGGGGATGCAAATTAGTACAACCATTATGAAAAATCAGAATTACCATATGACCTAGCAATCTCACTCCTGGGTATATACCCAAAGTAAATGAAATTATGTCAGACAGACATCTGCACTCCGCTAACTGCAGTATCATTCACAACCTAAGTCTCCATCATAAATGAGTAATTTAAAAAGTGTGTGTGTGTGTGTGTGTGTGTGTGTGTGTGTGTGTGTGTATGTACGTATATTCACACAGTGGAATACTATATGACCATTAAAAGGATGAAATCCTGTCATTTGTGGCAATATAGTTGAACTTGGACAACATTATGTTACATAAAATAAGCCAGGCACAGAAAGACAAATTCCACATGATCGCACTCATTTGTGGCATCTTTAAAAATAGCTGACCTCACAGAGTAGACTTGTGGTTGCCCAAGGCTAGGGAGAGAGTGAGGGGTGGGAAGAGACTGGTTAATGGGCACAAAATTACATTTAGGTAGGAGTAAATTCTAGTGTTCTATTGCATAATAGAATGACTAAAGTTAATACTGAACTGCATTTTTCAAAATAGAGAATTTTGAATATTCTCATCATAAATGATAAAAGAGGTGAAAGATATCCCAAATAAATACCCTGTCCAGATCACTACATAATGTATACATGTATCAAAACATCACACTGTGCACCATAAATATATACAATTAGTCAGGCATGATGGCGCATGCTTGTGATCCTAGTACTCAGGAGGCTGAGACACGAGGATCACAGGTTGGTGGCCAGCCTCAGCAACTTAGTGAGGCCCTCTGCAACTTAGTGAGACCTTGTTTCAAAATAAAGAATAAAAATAGGGTTGAGGGTATAGGTTGGAGGTAAAATGCCCCTAGGTTCAATCCCCAGGATCACAAAAAAGAAAAAAAAAAATACACACACAATTACTCTGTTAATTAAAGTTGAAATTAAACTTTTTTTTTTTTTAAAGCCCTTGGTAAGATGCAGGACTGCCTGGGGATTGCAGATGAGACATTCCAGCTGCAGTTCCTGCAACTTGTAAGACATGTGTGCAGCCATCCCAACCAACCAACCCATAGAATTCTTTAAATCATTGCTGCTTTTTTTTTTGTGGTAGCACTGGGGATCACTCCTAGCCCTATTTTTTTTTTTTTTTTTTTTTTTTAAACAGAGTCTCACCAAGTTGCAGAGGGCTTTGCTAAATTGCTGAACTGGCCATCAACCTGCAATCTTCCTGTCTCAACCTCCCAAGTACTGGTATTACAAGTGTGTACCACCATACCTGGCTTCATCACTGCTTTTAAATTTCTAAGTTTTGGAGTGCTCTGCTTTATATCAAAGGCTAAAAGACACAGGATGATTAAGTAAAACTCTCAAATAAATGAGACTACTTCCTTCAACTTCAGCTCCCTTTCTTGCTCAGAAAGCTAACACAAGAAATTGTATCCATGAAACAAGAACAGGAAACTATTAAAAAGAGGTCGTCTTGGAAATTAAAAATGTGAGAACAGAAAGTGAAGGAAATCTTCTAAAAACCAGGGTAAAGATAAAGAGATGAACAACAACAAAAAAGGATCGAAATAAGAGGTTTAACAATCTGATCAACAGGGATTCTACAGAGGGTATTTTTTTTTTTTTTTAAGTAAAAACAGAGAGGAAAAAATCGTTAAGCTGGGCGTGATGGCGCGCACTTGTGATCCCAGTACTTGGGAGGCTGAGACAGGAGGACCACAGGTTTGCAGTCAGCCTCAGCTACTTAGTGAGGCCCTCCACAACTTAGTGAGACTCTGTTTCAAAATAAAGAATAAAAAAATAGGGCTGAAGGTGTAGCTCAGAGGTAGAATGCCCCTGGGTTCAATCCCCACTTCAAAAAAATATTGTTGAAGAAATAATGTAAAAGATAATTCCTCCAAAATGAAAGTTTATCATAAGTTTATATAGTCAGCCGGGCATGGTGGCACACGCTTGTAATCCCAGTACTTGGGAGGCTAAGACTGGAAGATCTGGATTTGTGGCCAGCCTCAGCTACTTAGTGAGGTTCTCCACAACTTAGTGAGACCCTGTTTTAAAATAAAGAATAAAAACAGGACTGGGAGTATACCTCTGAGTTCAATCCCCAGTACCAAAAAAAAAAAAACAACAAAAAAACCCTTTTTAGAATCAATGGTCTAAGATATTACACAGCACAATGAATGGAATGGGGGGGGGACCAATATCATGGTGAATTTTATAATACTCAGAATATAAAAACCTAAAACCTCAGGGAAGGGAGAAGATAGAGACAGGGACAGGAATACAAATAATATGAGACTTCTTAACAGCAAACACTATAAAATAGGAGACAGAAAAGAAATGTCTTCAAAATTCCCAGAGGAAAATATTTATAATTTAAAGGACTATACCCAGCTAAATAGTAATGAAGTGTTAAAAACAGTCAAGACATGTACA
>PVLC010020869.1:8736-28800 GCA_004027655.1 Graphiurus murinus | reverse complement strand
TTTTTTGCGGTACTGGGGGTTGAACTCATGGGCATTCTACCTCCGAGCTACACCCCCAGCCCTACTTTTTTTATTCTTTATTTTGAAACCGAGTCTCACTAAGTTGCGGAGTGCCTCACTAAATAGCTGAGGCTGGCCGCGAACCCTGATCCTCCGGTCTCAGCCTCCCGAATGCTGGGATTACAAGCGTGCGCCACCACGCCCGGCTGGGACTTGTATATTTTAAATGGGTAAATGGTGTGTGAATTATACCTCAATAAAGCTGTTTTGTTTTCCAGAGACAACCTCACTGCATCTAAACTTAGTAAATCAAATCATAACTATTGAAAAGATATGTCATCTAAGTCAGGCGTGGTGGCGCACGCTTGTAATCCCAGCATTCGGGAGGCTGAGACCAGAGGATCCGGGTTCGAGGCCAGCCTCAGCTACCTAGTGAGGCACTCTGCAACTTAGTGAGACCCAATTTCAAAATAAATAATAAAAAATAGGGCTGGGGGTATAGCTCGGAGGTAGAACGCCCCTGAGTTCAATCCCCAGTACCGGAAAAAAAAAAAGATATGTCATCTAGAAAATGAGCCATAGGAGTGGATAAATTTATCCAAACTTCTAAGTCACTTATAGGAATCTTTAAGAAATTCATCATGTTTCTTTTTTCTCATTACATAAAATGGACATCTCTTCTCCTGGGCATCTGTAACGGTGCCAGCTATATACGGTCCTGAGGAATCTGGAAGACTAATTCATTTTTCTGTTGGGCTGAATTCTCTCGTGGAACTCTTGATACTTATTTTTGTGTATGGTACTGGGGATTGAACCCAGGGGCATTCTACCTCTGAGCTATACCTCTAGCCCTATTTTTTTCTTCTTCATTTTGAAACAGGGTCTCACTAAGTTGATGAGAGTCTCACTATTTGCTGAGGCTGGCTGCGAACCTGAGATCCTCCTGTCTCAGACTCCCAAGTACTGGGATTACAGGCATGAGCCACCAGGCCCATCTTACACAATTATTTTTATTTTAGGTACTGGAATTGAACCCAGGGGCATTCTACCCCCGGGCTACACCCCCAACTCTATTTTTATTCTTTATTTTTGAAACAGGGTCTCACTAAATTGCAGAGGACCTCACTAAGTAGCTGAGGCTGGCTGCAAACCTGCAATCCTCCTGTCTCAGCCTCACAAGTGCTGGGATTACAAGTGTGCATCACCACACCCAGCACTCCCAGCCCTATTTCTAATTATTTTGAAAGGGATCTCACTAAGTTGCTGAGGGCCTCACTAAGTAGCTGAGGCTGGCTGCAAACCTGCAATCCTCCTGTCTCAGCCTCCCAAGTACTAGAATTACAAGCGTGTGCCACCACATCTGGCTTACACAATTATTTTTAAACAAATAGAACATTTGTAAAAGTTGATCACATACCATAGTTATTACAGAAAAAATTCAATAACCTGGTATCATACATACCATATCATCTGCCAATAATGCAATCTAGTTACTAATCAATAAAAGATAACTTGTGGGGAGTACTGGAGATTGAACCCAGAGGCTAGTCTACCTCTGAGCTACACCTCCAGCCTTTTCTATTTTTACTTGTTAAAACAGTGCCTCAGCCGGGCGTGGTGATACACGCTTTTAATCCCAGTACTTGGGAGGCTGAGACTGAAGGATCCAGGTTCGCGGCCAGCCTCAGCTACTTAGTGAGGCCCACCGAAACTTAGTGAGAACCTGTTTCAAAATAAAGAATAAAAAATAGGACTAGGGGTGTAGCTCAGAGGTAGAATGCCCCTGGGTTCAATCCCCAGTACTGGGGGGAAAAAAAAGTGTCTCCCTAACTTTCTGAGGCTGGCTGAGAACCTACAATCCTCTTGTCTCAGACTCCCAAGTACTGGGATTACAGGTGTGTGTCACTACACCCTGGTAAGTTAACTTGGTTGGTTGAATGGTGCTAAGGATGGAACCCAGGGGCATTCTACCTCTGAGCTATACCCCTAGTCCTATTTTACCTTCAAGTTACACCCCCTTACCCTATTTTATTTTTTTATTATTTGGGATCAGGGTCTTGCTACATTACCAAGGCTGGTCTTGAACCCGAGATCCTCCTGTCTCAGTCTCTCAAGTACTGGGATTATAGGCATGAACCACCACACCTGACTAAAAGATAACTTTTTAAAAAGCCAGCCATGCGAGCCGGGCGTGGTGGCGCATGCTTGTAATCCCAGCATTCGGGAGGCTGAGACCGGAGGATCAGGGTTCACGGCCAGCCTCAGCTACCTAGTGAGGCACTCCGCAACTTAGTGAGACTCGGTTTCAAAATAAAGAATAAAAAATAGGGCTGGGGGTGTAGCTCGGAGGTCGAATGCCCCTGAGTTCAATCCCCAGACCCACAAAAAAAAAAAAAAATAATAATAATAATAATAATAATAATAATAATAATAAAAACAGTAAATTCTCAGAAAATATTTTATCTTCATCTGATACCTGCTGATAGGGGTCGAGAGGTGGTTTTGGAAATCATTTGAGACATCAAAATATGTCTGAATCAACTGCCTATCTGTAAAAGTGAGAGGTAGAGATATATTGAATTCAAACATATATTATTCTTGAATTTACTTGCCTTCTCTCCTGAATGACTTAAACACTAATCACTAAGCATCAGGAAAATAGCTCTTTCTTGACTCTATGCAGCTGACACCATGTCCCAGACATTTGAGTTACCTTACTAATTAAACACAAAGGTTCCCAACATTTCCATTTTTTCCCTGCTCAGTTGAGCTGCAGGAAATGGAAGCAGCTGAATGTGAATGTAAATACGGATGTCCTTACAGAAGTACTGTCATAAATTACACCGCGAGGAAAAGAACAAAACAATACAGGAGATCACAATCTCAAACTCCCCAACTGCTAGCACAGAAAACAGAGAATTTTTATAAAAATGGTGTTGCTGATAACTGTTACCCTAATAAATAACAGCCACTGACTCCAATCTCCTTCAGTAAAGGTTATTTAATTATATCCTGTCAAGCTTTACATTATGAGGACATCTAGTTAAATGAAGAAATAATGAAATCAAAACATTCCCTCAGGGGAAGCAACTACACAGTGTTTAAGAGTCTTTAAAATGTTTATATCTTTTGACCCAGTATATATTTTTTCTTTGGTACTGACGATTGAACCCAGGGACATTCTACCTCTAAGCTACACCCCTAGTCCTTTTTATTTTGAATCAGTGTCTTGCTGAATTGCTGAGGATCTCATTAATTTGCTGAGGCTAGCCTTGAACCTGCAATCCTGTCTCAGCCTGCCAAGTACTGAGGTTACAGGTGTGTACACACCAGGCTGACCCAATATCTTTTCTAAGAACCTACCTAGTAGCCAGGCGTGGTGGCGCACGCTTGAGATCCTGGTACTTGGGAGGCTGAGACTGCAGGAAAAAAATTGTTCTTAGAATTTTTTTTCCGCCCAAACTGGGATTGAACCCAGAGGCACTCTACTTCTGAGCTATACCCCCCGCCCTATTTTTCATTCTTTCTTTCCTTTTTTTTTTTTTTTTTTTTTTTTTTTTTTTTTTTTTTTTTTTTTTTTTTTTTTTTTTTTTTTTTTTTTTTTTTTTTTTTTTTTTTTAACTGGTGCATTGTAATCATACATCTTTGTTAGGTACAAACTGGCAGAAGCATACATGCATTCATTCTTTTGTTTGTTTGGGGGTTTTTTGTTTTTGTTTTTTGGTCCTGGGGATTGAACCCAGGGAATTCTACCTCTAAGCTACATCCCCAGCCCTATTTTTAGTCTTTATTTTGAAACAGAGTCTCACTAAATTGTGGAAGGCCTCACTAAGTAGCTGAGGTTAGCTGTGAACCCAGATCCTCCAGTCTCAGCCTCCCAAGTACTGGGATTACAAACGTGCACCACCATGCCCAGCTCTGCATTCATTCTTTATTTTGAAACAGGGTCTCACTAAGTTGCAGAGAGCCTCACTAAATAGCTGAGGCTGGACACAAATCCAGATCCTCCTGTTTCAGCCTCCCAAGTACTGGGATTACAAGAGTGTGCTACCATGCCTGGCTACCAGGAACAATTTTTTTTTAATATTTTGGAATATTATATAACCAGCAAAAAAGGGAAAGACGTTTACTAAGAATTTTTCTATCACAAAGATCTTTGTCTAGGAAAAGACCTTTTAAATATCCAATACAGATAGTATAGCTTAGCATAAAAAGCAGTGGCCTTGGAAGAAACTGATCTAGTTGGAAAGCTGGATCTACTACTCAACTGGCTATATGATCATAAGCAGATCATTCCCAGCCCTCTCTTAGTCTCCTTATCTGTAAAATGGGAATATGAATATCCAACTTAACTACCTGAGCGTTGTTCTGGTATGTGTGGACCAAAGGAAAGTAATACATACAAAATCCCTTAAAAGACATTAGAAAAGGGTCATTATCAAAGCTGAACCTGAGTGAAAGCATTCAGAAGGGAAAGGAGCTGGGTGTGGTGGCATACACCTGTAATCCAGTCCCTGCGAGGCTGAGACAGGAGCACCTAAAGTTTGAAGCCAGCCTCAGCAACTCAGTGAACCCGTTTCCAAATAAAAAATAAAGTAGAGCTGCACATGTAGTTTAGAGGTAGAACACCTCTTGGTTCAATCACCAGCACGAAATATATAGGTACAACAAAGAATAAAAAGCTCAGAGGTAGAATGCCCCAGGGTTTAATCCCTAGTACCACAAAAAAGAAAGGGAAAGGATTTTATATTATCAATAGACAAATGAGAAAGGAGAGTAGGCTGCTTTGTAAATTACCCACTTAGAGATGACCAGAGAGATGAAGCAATGGCATTCATGAGAATCTGGCATCATACAAAGATGTACCTTAGAACAATGTGAGAAGCAGTCCAAAAACTAGGTAAAATATTATGTTCCCAAAGTCTTCAAGAGGAGGATGTGATGTGTGTGGGGAGAATTGGGGGGATGGAGGCAGACCAACAAAAAGACTTGTGTTAAGATCCTCCTAAGTCTAAGATTCAGAGTACTTAGCAAAATTTTGTTTAAGAAGAGCACATTTGGAAATGCAGGTTGTATCATCATTACTTTTTTTTTTTTTTTTTTGTACTGAGAGGATCAAACTCAGGAGCATTCTGCTTCTAAGCTATACTCCCAACCTATTTTATTTTATATTTTGAAACATGGTCTCATTAAGTTGCAGAGGGCCTTACTAAGTTGTTGTGGCTGGCCTGAAACCAACAATCCCCCTGCCTCAGCCTCCCAAATACTAGGATTACAGGCATGGACCACCACACCCAACTTCATTATTACTCAACTTTTATAAATCATCAGGCTTCCTAGTCTATCCTTCCTTTAAAGAAAAAAGAAAAAAAGCCGGGCATGGTGGTGCACGCTTGTAATCCCAGCACTTGGGAGGCTGAGACCAGAGGATACGGGTTCGCCGCCAGCCTCAGCTACCTAGTGAGGCACTCCACAATTTAGTGAGACCCTGTTTCGAAAATAGGGCTGGGGGTATAACTCAGAGGTAGAATGCCCCTGAGTTCAATCTCCAGTACTGGAAAAAAAAAAGAAAAAGAAAAAGTAATTTTGCTCATTAATGTAGAAATGAGTAGGTGTGTATGACTTGATGACATTAAAGAAAATATGTCAAACTCATAAAAACTACTTGAGTTATTTCTGAATTTTACATCAGTTAGTCACGTGGCTGCTTTGGACTCATCTGACAGAATTAATTGCAACCACATCCTGCATGAGCATTCACTTCCTGCCATCATTGGAAGGTACAAGGCATACTTATCAAATGTGATAAAGAAAAGAAGCTGAAGCTCAGTGTGGTGGTGCTTGGGAGGCTGAGACAGGAGGACTGCAGGTTCAAGGACAGCCTCGGCAAGTAGCGAGACTCTTAGCAACCTAGGGAGACTGTTTCGAAAACAAAAAATTAAAAGGACTGGGGGTGTAGCTCGGAGGTAGAATGTCCCTGGGTTCAATACCCACTATGGGGAGAAAGAAAAGAAAAAAAAAAGCTGAAAGACTAAAAACAAACAGCTAAGTAAGACTAAAAAATTATACTGTTCAGTTTCCAACATCCTTAAATAAGACAATTCACTTTAACATATACTTCATATTCGCAAAGATGGTGATGTAGCCCAGTGGTAGCGCATTTCCTAAGCAAGTAAGAGGCGGTGGTTTCAATCTCCAAGACCACCAACAAAACAAAACTGTAATACATGTGGTGTGCACATACACACATACACACACGCACACGATTGAGAACATAATTATAGAAGAGGTGTAAAGTATCATTAAAGCATGCTATTATTTAGACTAAACTGAAGTCTGCTTTCATTACAAGTGTGACTCAGTGAAGGCCAGAGCAGGACACATACATGCTACACTCACCAACTCCTATGTGCTGAGTTCTCACGACACCCTCCTCTCAAACTCCCCCAGATCATTTATATATCACATATCTCAACACCACCTTCTGATTCAAAGAAGGGATGCCTGTTTTTAATAACACTCCTCCATGCATAGAAGGCCACCTAACACTGTTATTATTAAGGTACCATTCTCATTTTTAAACTTTTTCCACTGTACAGTAGCTAGAATACTGAAGTTGCCTGTGGTCTATACACCCTAATCATTAGCACAATAGAAGAATTAAGAGAATCATTTACATGAAGCACCATATGCTGACTAAGAATCCAAATACTTCAATGCAAAATACTAGACTTTCAAATGTCTTTGCTTAAATTAAAATAATATGTAAATGATTCAAGAAGTTATGTTGCCGGGCGTGGTGGCGCACGCTTGTAATCCCAGCATTTGGGAGGCTGAGACGGGAGGATCCGCGTTCGAGGCCAGCCTCAGCTACCTAGTGAGGCACTCCACAACTTAGTGAGACCCTGTTTCAACATAAAGAATAAAAAAATAGGGCCGGGCGTGGTGGCGCACGCTTGTAATCCCAGCATTCGGGAGGCTGAGACCGGAGGATCCGGGTTCGCGGCCAGCCTCAGCTACCTAGTGAGGCACTCCACAACTTAGTGAGACCTGGTTTCAAAATAAAGAATAAAAAATAGGGCTGGGGATGTAGCTCAGAGGTAGAATGCCCCTGAGTTCCATCCCCAGTACCGCAAAAAAAAAAAAAGAATAAAAAAATAGGGCTGGGGGTATAGCTCGGAGGTAGAATGCCCCTGAGTTCAATCCCCAGTACCAAAAAAAAAGAAGTTATGTTGTCAAATAAATTATGGTACTCTCATTCTGCTAAGCACTATCCAGGAGCCCGGTGTGGTGGCACGCCTGTAATCCCAGCAATTGGGAGGCTGAGACAGGAGTGTCACAGGTTCAAAAATAGCCTGACAACTTAGAGAGACTCTGATTCAAAATAAAAAATAAAATAGGAATGAGGGTTAGCTGGAGGTAGAATGCCTCTGGGTTCAATCCCCAGTACTGAAAAAAAAAAAAAAAAAGGGAGGCCCACACAGGCCTCCATCTTGCAATTCTCTTGTCTCAGTCTCCAAGGTACTGGAATTGCAAGTGTGTGTCACCATACCTGGCAGAAGCTGGCTTCTTTTAGGCTTTTTTTAAAGGTGTCATGAAGTGATGGTACAAATGCTGGGCTAGGAACTGGGAATATGTGCTCTGACCTCAATTCTGTGCAAGGGTGCCTCCTAGCTTCTTGGATATTGTGCCTTACCTCAGCCACCATCATCTGCATGGACTCATCCCAATTCCTCTACATCCTCCAAATAGCCCAGTCACTATCTCTTGCCATTACTACTTAGATCTATGGCTGAAATAACTTTTTTTCACTCGGTACTGGGGATTGAACCCAGGGGCATTCTACCTCCAAGCTACATCCCCAGCTCCTATTTTTTATTCTTTATTTTGAAACCGAGTCTCACTAAGTCGAGGAGTGCCTCACTAAGTAGCTGAGGCTGGCCGCAAACCCAGGTCCTCTGGTCTCAACCTCCCAAGTACTGGGATTACAAGCGTGCCCACCATGCCCAGCTTATTCTTTATTTTGAAACAGTCTCACTAAATTGCAGAGTGCCTCACTAAGTAGCTGAGGCTAGCCAGAAGCCCAGATCCTCCTGTTTCACCCTCCCAAGTACTGGAATTACAAGCATGAGCTACCATGCCTGACTTGAAATAACTTTTTAAATGCAAATAACATGAATGCTCAATTTCTTTGAAATTTCTTTACTACCTCAGTGAAACAGGGAACAAGGCATATGTCATCCACAATGAGGCCAGCAGACCCTTTGAGATCATTTGATCCCCTCCTGAAATATGTGAAGATTAAAGCCCTTGGAGACAAAGGACACAGGCCATCCCTTGAATATACAGGTTCTCAAAATGCCATGATTACTAGAATCCTAAAGGTCATTTATTCATAAGTATTTATTAGAGGCCAGGCACTGTGTTAGATATGAGGAACTATACTTACCAGACTGGTAAGATCCTTGACTTGAGTTTTTATTTCTAGATACAGTTCCAGAAACATATATATGCATGATAATTATCAAGGCATTCTCTCTGATCTAGATTACTGCAGTGAACTTCTGGCAGTCTGTGTCTTCTTATGGCCTTTGCACTAATTACCACAGAGGAGAGAAGGGTGATTTATTTATTTATTTTATTTATTTGGGTGGTACAGGGGATTGAACTCAGGAGCATTCTACCACTAAGCTACACCCCCAGTCTTATTTTTTATTCTTTATTTTGAAACAGGGTCTCACTAGATTGCAAAGAACCTCACTAAGTAGCTGAGCCTGGCCGCGAACCCAGATCCTCTTGTCTCAGCCTCCCAAGTACTGGGATTACAAGCCTGTGCCACCACAGCTGGCAGATTCTAGAGTGATCCTTTTTAAATGTAGATAAGATCATATCTATGTCTTGCTCCAAAATCCCACAGAACCTCACTACTTGCTGAGGCTGTCCTCGAACCTGTGATCCTCCTGTCTCAGCCTGCTAAGCACATGGTTTGGTTTTGTAATAAAACCAAACCTCTTACCACTGCCAGCCAGTGAGGCTCCAAGTGATCTGGCTCTTGTGGGCCTCTCAGCTCATCGCTGTCTGCACTTCCTCACTTCACCGTGGCCATATGCCTGCTGACCTAGTCTTCAAGCATCTAGCTCATTCCTACTGGGGCGGCCTCATATGCTGATCCCCCGCCTAGAACACTATTCGCCCAAATTTTCGTACGATGCTCACTCATTTCATTGAGGTTCCTGCCAAACTGTCTCTTCCTCTGAGCAGTGTCTAGAATAGCTCTATTCCTCAATTCACTCCACCCCCTTACTTAGCCCACTTCATTTATCCTCACAGCACAAATCTCAGAATATGATGTAATTGTCATTTTTCCCCCACTGTAGTTTTTTCTTGTTGTACTGGGGATTGAATCCAGAGACATTCTACCTCTGCCCTATGTCCCCAGCCCTCTATATTTTACTTTGAGACAGAGTCTCACTAAATTGCCCAGGCTAGCCTTCAACTTGAGATCTTCCTGCCTTAGCTTCCAAAATAGCTGGGATTACAGGAGTGATGCCCAGCCTTTTCTCCATTATGGATGTTTTCTGAGCATTCTACCTGTTCACTTTGTGTGTGTGTGTGTGTGTGTGTAGGTGTAGTATTGGGGATGGAACCTAGGAGTGTTCTACCTCTGAGCTATACCCCAAGCTCTATTTTTAATTTTTCTATTTTGAAAATTTGAAACAGGGTATAAGTTGCTAAGGTCTTTGCTAAATTTTTAAGGCTGGCCTCGAACCTGTGATCCTCCTACCTCAGTCTCCCAAGTACTGGGATTATAGGGGTGAGCCACTACGCCCAACTCCTTGTTCACTATTTTTTTTTTTTGCGGGGGGGGGGGGGGGGGGGGGGGGGGGGATACTGGGGATTGAACCCAGGGGCATTCTACCTCTGAGCTACACCCTCAGCCCTATTTTTTATTCTTTATTTTGAAACAGAGTCTCACTATGTTGCAGAGAGCCTCACTAAGTATCTGAGGCTGGCTGCAAACCCGGATCCTCCTGCCTCAGACTCCCAAATACTGGGATTACAAGCGTGCGCCACCGCCGCCACCAGGCTTCCTTGTTCACTATTTTATCCCCTATGTGTGGAAGAGTACTAGGCTCAGAGAAGGAACTCAGTGACTGCTGGAGGAAAAAACAGATGACATGACAAAGAACAAGTAGATGGAAGAGTGATCAGAAAAGGGAGCAGTGACACACAACTGTCACCCCAGCTAGCCAGGAGGCTGAGTCAGGAGGACATGGTTCAAGGCCAACTGGGCAACTTAGCAAGACCCTGTCCCAAAATAAAAAATCAAAAGGGCTGGGGTGCACCTCAGTGGTAGAACTCCCTGGGGTTCAATCCCCAATACAGCTGAGAGAGAGAGAGAGAGAGAGAGGAAGGAGAAGGAGGAGGAGGAGGAGGAGGGAAGAAGATATGATGTTTGCTCTGCATCCTAAAGAATAAGACAAGAACCAGGAACCAAACAGTAGAGCAAGTATCAAGGCAATGGGGCATGAAAAACCTTGGAGTGAAAGGCGTAAGTATAGCCACAGCATAATAAGGGACAGAAAAAGCAGTAGAGATGAGATTGGAGAAGCAGGCAAGACTCTGAAGACTATGGTAAGGAGTTAAGTAATTGATTCTACATGAAAAGCAGTCATTAAGGTCTAAGCAGAGTTACATGATGTGGTTAAATGATTTTAATAGAGCATTCTATCTGCTATGAGTAGAACAGTGTATAAAAGACAGAAATGGAAGCAAGACCAATTAAGAAACTCAAGTAGTTTCCAGTTGAGAAATGATAGTGACTACTGGAAGAAGTGAATGTATTTGAGATATACACAGAGGTAGAGCCGACAAGATGTGCTGAAGAGCTGCATGGAGGCAGGGAAGTATGTAGGATGACTCCCAGGTTTTTGACTTGGCCAGAAAAGATGGGGGTGGGGATGCCAGAACTCTCCTCTGTACCAATTAAGTCTGGATTCCAGGCTGCTGTCATTCATTTGAGATTCAGAGGACAGATCTCAGATGTGGACACTGATTGAGAAGTTATCAGCAAGCCGGGCGTGGTGGCGCACGCTTGTAATCCCAGCATTCGGGAGGCTGAGACCGGAGGATCCGGGTTCGCGGCCAGCCTCAGCTACCTAGTGAGGCACTCCGCAACTTAGTGAGACTCGGTTTCAAAATAAAGAATAAAAAAAAAAAAAACATGGGGCTGGGGGTGTAGCTCGGAGGTAGAATGCCCCTGAGTTCAATCCCCAGTACCGCAAAAAAAAAAAAAAAAAAGAAGTTATCAGCATAGATATGGTATTACAGCCATGCAAATGGATGAAATCAGAGAGAGTGAAAATGGCATGTAGTGGTGGCACACACCTGTCATCCCAGTACTTGAGAGGCTGAGATAAGAGAATCACAAGTTTGAGGCCAGTCTCTACAACTCAGTAAGACCCTATTTCAAAAATAAAAAATTAAAATTAAAAACTAGGGCTGCAGGTTTGCACACAAATACAATGTCCCTGGGTTCAACCCCCAGTACCAAAAAAGAAATGCTGAGTTGGGAGGCATTGCAGCATTTACAGGGCAGACAAAGCAATGGAGAGAGATGGCAGTACACAGAATAAGAAGGACATCTGTGGGACAGAAAGACAATAAATGGATTCCATCACAGATGGTTCCAGTAAGTAGTGAGGACGGAAGCCAAAGCCAAGTGGTCTAAAATTGGGTAGAGCCGGGTGTGGTGGCTCACGCTTGTAATCCCAGCACTTGGGAGGCTGAGATGGGAGGATTCAGGTTTGCGGCCAACCTCAGCTATTTAGTGAGGCCCTCAGCAACTTAGTGAGACCCAGTTTCAAAATAAAGGAAAAAAATAGGACTAAGGGTGTAGCTCGGAGGTAGAATGCCCCTGAGTTCAATCCCCAGTACTGAAAAAAAAAAGTGAGTGGAAGAGAACAAAAGGTAGAAGAGTAGGCAAAGCTTTTGAAAGACTTGCTATGAAGAGAAAAAAAGTGGGTCATGAACTGTAGGGAGAGGATGATTGAATAAGAGATGATTTCTTGCTGAAGATGAGATGCCTCAAAGCATATGTGTTTATCAATAGGGCTGCTCTAGTAGGCAAGAAGATCTTGCAGACAAGGGAAATGGAAAAGAGACACAGAAGCAACAAGGACCTGTGAAGGAGGTGGAGGGGTTGAAGCTTGGTGGGGTAGAAGCAGCACAGCTACTTACTACACTATAAGCAACCAAAAGGACTTGAGAGGGTGGTCCCGCTGACAAAAGTGCTGTACACATGGTGGAAGGAAAGGAGATGAGGGCATTCCCCTGAAGATATTGCTGTTTTCTCAGAGAAGTGTGAAACAAAGCCATCATTTGGGAGAAGAGAGGAAGTATGTGAGGTTTGAAGAAAAGGTATGAAACAGTCCTCTCAGAGCATGGGAAAACAAACTTTTCAGCAGACTTCCCATGCAGTGATGTAGCCCATGTGTAGCTTGTGGTTACAACTACATGGAATTCTAGTAACACTGTATATATAGTAAATATTTCCTTCAATTGTATTACCTAAATTTATACCAAGAATATGTAATATCTTTGGAAATGTAATACAAGTAAATATCCTAAGATAGATTACACACTATACATTCCCAAAATTTGAATCAGTCATCTGATTATCAGCCATCTTCTAAAAAGAAACCAGACAATAAGCCAACTAAAAAAAAGAAATGCATGCAATCAGGAGAAATACGACCACCAACTATCTTCTCTATTTTCTGATGAAACTGTATACTGATAATTGAGATGTGTTTTAAAATGACTGGGGCTGGAGATGCAGAAACGAGTGCGGGACAGATGAATGTAGACTGCCCAGGTGTTGGTGATTACTAACATACAGTGATGCGTATGTGGAGATTCACCAAATTAATCACTAAAATTTTCCAGTAAAAATAACAGAAATCCAGAAGGCTAAAATGAACCCAATATTTATTTTATACGTCCGATACAAACCAATACTACAAAGTTTCATAAAAATTATAGTTTGCTTCCTTAGCAAATAATCAGGAATAGAAGCTATTATCCTTCCAAACAAAATTCACTTCATTTGAAAAGTTACTGCCTTCCCTTTCTTTCAGAATCCAGCCTGCTCTGCCACGCCATGTCTTCCTGTGCATGAGGCCTACCGACCTGGTCTAGCGTGCCTGAGAGCAGGTGGACACTATCATCTAACTGGGGGATTCAGTGCAGGCTCACCTGGCTCTTACACTAAGCTCTTTCCTACTTCCTTTCAGAAGCAGGAAAGAAAAAAGTAAAATAAAAGCTATCTCTTCTTTCCTTCCTCAACAAATTTCTAATCTCTACAGATCATAAAATCACTACAACAAAGAAGTTCACCCTCGTTAACTTTCCTTTTAGCCAACAAGAAGCATGGACAGGAACAAGGAGCACCCCGGACAGCAGGAATGGAGTGGCTAGCCCTTGGACTTCCCAGTGTCCCCACTGCCAGAAGTAGCTTTTAAGGACCTTTACCACTGTGGTGAATGTGGACAGCAAATAGACACTAAGGAGAATGCAGCATGAGTAATTCCCTCATAGTACAGAAGGGAAGCAGTGTTCCTCAGATTCCACTAGCCACGTCCTTCTCCCCCCACCAACCAACACACACATTTCTTTTCATGCCCCTGGCTTATGAAAACCTAGCTGGTGGCCAACCAGAGGACCTGCACATCATAGAGATGGAAAGACCGAAGTCCTATCAGACACCAAATTCCTATAGGAACAGTTTGGCTGACTTGAGGGCTACCTGACTGGTTTTACTGACAGAACTGGTTGCCCAGGAGGGTGAATATTATTCCTGAGAGTGATAAAGAACATTTTCTTTACACAGGAGCAATCTTAAGAGCCCATCCCTTTTTCTTCTTTTTTTTTTCCTGGAACTGGGGGATTGAACCTGGGGTGCATTCTACCTCCGAGCTACACTCACAGCCCTATTTTTTATTCTTTATTTTGAAACAGAGTCTAAGTTGTGGAGGAGCCTCACAAAGTAGGTAAGGCTGGCTGCGAGACTGCGATCCTCCTGACTCAGCCTCCCAAGTACTGGGATTACAAGTGTGTTCCACCATGCCCAGACCCATCCATTTTTAGCTCATGAATGCACACCTATTTCAGTGATTCTCAAGTCTGAGTTTTTTGTTTGTTTGTTTTTGCGGTACTGGGGATTGAACTCAGGGGCATTCTACCTCTGAACTACACCTTCAGTCCTATTTTTTATTCTTTATTTTGAAACAGGGTCTCACTAAGTTGCGGAGGGCCTCACTAAGTAGCTGAGGCTGGCTCCGAACCAGGATCCTGCGGTCTCAGCCTCCCAAGTACTGAGATTTCAAGCATTCGCTACCACACCTGGCTCAAGTCTGGTTATTTATAGGCATTTATAGAGAAGATTTTTTTTTTTTTTTTTTTTTTTTTTTTTTTGCAGTACTAGGGATTGAACTCAGGGGCATTCTACCTCCGAGCTATACTCCCAGTCCTATTTTTTATTCTTTATTTTGAAACCGAGTCTCACTAAGTTGTGGATTGCCTCACTAGGTAGCTGAGGCTGGCCGCGAACCCGGATCCTCCGGTTTCAGTCTCCCGAATGCTGGGATTAGAAGCGTGCCCCACCACGCCCAGCTTATAGAGAAGATTTTTAAAAGACTCAAGTGGGGCCTAGAAATCTATATGTTTAAATAACCAGGTAGTTCAGTCACTCAGGTTTAGAAACTGATGATCTGGCATGGCCTAAGGTACAAATATGAGGAATAATCCTAAAGAGTGATCTAAGTAAATATTCTTAATTCAGAAAAAAAAAAATACTAAGAGTTAACAAATTCCAAGAAAGGACCAAACAGGCTCTTTCAGGACTGGCATTAGTGGCATTTGGGCTCTGTAATTAGCGTTGATAAAGGCTGCTATGTGCATTACGAGATGCTCCTACCATGTGAATATGAATTAAAAGAAAATTTTACTGTAACAAAATTAATGATTTTGCTAAACTGGAGGCAAATTCCATGACATTAACTCACTAGATGCCAGAAGCACCCCTACCCCAAGCTATGAAAACCAAAACTGTGTCTAGACATTGCCAAATGTCCTCTGGGGACAAAATCACCTCAGTTCAGAAACAGGACTAAAGGGACTGGGTTAAAAACGAAGTAAAGAAAGGAGACTGGGGGTAAAACTACAGGAAATAAAACTGTTTTGGATATAAAGAAATAGCATAAGAACAGTTATTAGGAATTTGTTCTTATTAAATATGAAACTAAAGGAAATCAACTCAAGTTACATAAAGAGGCTTCTAGAGTGCTCAGAGGGAAAAATCTCTTGACTATGAAGGTTTATTACAGCCAGGAACTAAAGACCTTTTCCTGAGGATAATGAGAATGAGTTAGAATGAAAAGACTATGATATGACTCAGAAGCTTTGGAACTACTCCTGAGACACCTCTGGAAAGCCCATTATGGTCTAAGTCTCTCCCACACTGGAGCCCAAAGACTTCTTCAGGAGGAATGCACCTGACTCACAGGTAATATCTCACTGTGGACTCAAGGTCCATGTGATGTGACCAATTTCTGAATGCACAACAACAAGCAAGCCAACAAGGTTAGCAGGTTTGTAGCCCTTCCCTGTTGCTTTTGCCCCTTGAGGCTCAGGTGAGGCTTTGAACCAGTTTTTTCCCTTTATGCCCAAGGTTATTCCCAGCATTTGCCTGATGCCCGTCTCAGGCTCCTGAAGGGGTGGAGATCTGACCAGGAATAGCATTCATCCAGATCAGCCCACCTAAAGGGTCTATGTCAGCAAAAGTAAAAGCAAAGAGAGGAAAATGGAGGACAGAGAAATAGGTTGAGTTGGAAATTACCGTAAATTAACGTTCTCACAATGTTGTCCATAGCTTTCTGCCGCCCCCCCCCCCAAAAAGAAACTATGGGAGTCACAAAGTAAAAGGTGTTTCAATAAGGACATTAAAGCATTATTTGCTTTTTTTCACTGTATAAAAGAAAGGCTATTTGAAAAATTTACCTCGTTATCTACAAAATTGGTTCTCGAACCTTACACCCTTAAATTATTTGCACTGATGGTGCAAAAGTAATAGTGAGTAAACTGCTGGAACCTTAGCATAAATTAAGGCAGTGGTGACTTAGGTCACATACTCAAGTAAAATTTGCTGATTTTATCACATCTTGACTCCTGAGTCCACATCTTTTAAATATTCCATGTTGTCTCAAGGAAAAGCATTTGTAAAACTAAGTTGGGAGCTGATCTGGCTGCTTTTTTATTTAAACTCATCTACTTGAAAGAATGAATGAGGAATAAATTATGGTTATTCAGACTTGCGTATCTGGCAGATTTACTAAAACATGAATGAAGTGAGCCTGTCAATGGCAGCACTGTTGACAATGATAAATTTCAGTGCAATTACAGTGATTTTAAGCAAAAATAGAAATTGTAGAAAATCTGAGCCTGATATCTTTCCAATGTGAGTTTTTGATACTCTTTAAGGAAACATACCAAACTTTGGAAGAAGTATATAACTCAGTAGTTCAACATTTTTCAAAAAGACAACACATGATGGCTTAAAAAAAAAATAGCCAGGTGTGGTGGCACACTCTTGTAATCTCAGTACTTGGGAGGCCAAGACAAGAATCATAGGTTCAAGGCCAGCTTCAGTAATGTAGGCCCTCCATAACTTAGTAACCCTGGGGGGGGGGGGTGTGGGTGTGTGTGTGTGTGTGTGTGTGTGTGTGTGTGTGTGTGTGTGTGTATTACTGGGGATTGAGTACTACCTCCAAGCTACACCCCTAGCCCTATTTTTATTCTTTATTTTGAAACAGGGTCTAAGTTGCAGAGGGCTTCACTAAGTTGCTGAGGCTGGCTGGGGACTCACTAAGTTGCTGTTGTGGGCTTTCAAACCTGCAATCTTCTTGTCTCAGCCTCCAAAGTACTCAGATTACAAGCGTAGGCCACCACTCCCAGCGTGTAAGACCCTGTTTTAAAATAAAATAGGGCCGGGCGTGGTGGCGCACCCTTGTAATCCCAGCATTCGGGAGGCTGAGACCTGAGGATCCGGGTTCGCGGCCAGCCTCAGCTACCTAGTGAGGCACTCCGCAACTTAGTGAGACCCTGTTTCAAAGTAAAGAATAAAAAATAGGGCTGGGGTGTGGCTCGGAGGTAAAATGCCCCTGAGTTCAATCCCCAGTACCGCAAAAAATAAAATAAAATAAAATAGGGCAGGGGTTATAACTTAGAGATAGAACATCCCTGGGTTGAATCTCCACTACCAGAAAGAAAAATCATGCATGAGGAAACAGATCCAAAGTACAAAAAAGGCCAATGGATTTTAATGTGACATAGTATGAAAAGTTAGCTATGTGGCTTTATACTCTACATTGTAAGTAACTTTTAAAAAACTACCACCTGTGGAATCTGAATGTAGAGTCAGAGAAGAATGTCCACAGTTATCTGATAAGAATATTAAAATATCCCCAACTTTTACAACTACATAGCTGTATGAAGCCAAGTTTTCTTCATATATCTCAACCAAAATAATTCATCATAACATATCAAATAAAGAAGCATGTGAGAATTCACACATTAAAAATACTCACCGAAGCCGGGCGTGGTGGTGCACGCTTGTAATCCCAGCATTTGGGAGGCTGAGACCAGAGGATCCGGGTTCGCAGCCAGCCTCAGCTACCTAGTAAGGCACTCCGCAACTTAGTGAGACTCGGTTTCAAAATAAAGAATAAAAAATAGGGCTGGGGGTGTAGCTCGGAGGTAGAATGCCCCGAGTTCATCCCCAGTACCGCAAAAAAAAAAAAATACTCACCGAAGAGCTGGGTGTGATGGTTACACCTCCAAACTACATCCCCAGCCCTATTTTAGGTCTTTCTTTTGAAACAGGATCTCACTAAGTTGCAGAGGGCCCCACTAAGTAGCTGAGGCTGTCCTCGATCCTGGATCCTCCAGTCTCAGTATCCCAAGTACTGGGATTACAAGCATGCGCCACCATGCCTGGCTCAAAAGAACTATTGATATATAGATTGTGCTGAATAAATCTCTAAAGAATTATGCTTATGAAAAATCCAATTCCAAAAGGTTAGATGCTTTCTGATTCCATTTATATTACATTCTTAAATTGTCGAAATTATAGAAATAGAGAATAGTTTGGTGGTTGCCAGGGGCTAAGAAGTGAGCAGGGGTGATTGTGGCCATAAAAGGACAAAAAGAGGGACTCTTGAGGGGATGGGAATGTTCTGCATCTTGACTGTATCAATGTCAATATCCTGGTTATGGTATTGGATTATACCTTTGCAATGTTACCACTAGGAAAACTGGGTAAAAGGTAACGAGCATTTCTCTACATTGTTTCTTATAATTGCCTGGCCCTCCCCACCCCCACACACTTCTAGATGCCAATATCAGATTTAGCTAAACAACAATTTAGATTAATCTAATTAATCTAATGTAATCCTACTAAAATAATTCAGGATTTTCAAAAATGTTTTATTAGTTCCCTGTTTTCCCTTTAGATGGAAGTTTCAAACATATTTTAATGGAAATAGTATACTTCACATTTGTTAATAAAACCAAGTTGTCAAGAGACTGCCAACATTAAAGACATGATTATGTCTGGGAAAAAAAAAAACCCAGAATTTCTTTTTTTGGTGGTACTGAGGATTGAAGTACTGGGATTACAAACATGTACCACCACATCTGGCTGTGAAAATAATTTTGAATATTGCATTGCATCCACTTTCAGATTGTAAGATTTTGGAAAAGATTACCAAAAATTCTCAGTCATCAAACATATTCAAGGAAATCACAGTAAAATCCTATTCCTAAGAAAAACATTTCCAAAATGCCCTCTAAATAGTTAAATATGATTCATAAATATTTATCTTTGGTTACTTTCAAAATACACGAGAAGACAAATTATTTGAATAAATTAATTTAGTGATTTCATGCATATACCTCCACAATACATTACTATGCTGCAGCATTTTTAGTCTGAGGAAGGGAAAATATACAGTTTGCAGAGAAAGGAAACATCAACAAAACCCAACTAATGTGTGCATGTGTGTGTGTGTTTGTTTTTTACTGGGAATTGAACACAGAGGCATTCTACCTCAGAGCTATACTCCCAGCCCAACTTTATTTCTTATTTGGAAACAGGGTCTTACTATGTTGCTGAGAGCCTCCACTAAGTTGCTGAGGCTGGCTTCAAACCTGCAATCCTATTTTAGCTTCCCAAGTCTGGGAAGCTTCCCATGTCTGGGATTACAGACATGTGCTACCATGCTCAGCTTGAACTAACCATTTTTATTTTTATTTTTATTTTTTGCGGTACTGGGGATTGAACTCAGGGGCATTCTACCTTCGAGCTACACCCCCAGCCCTATTCTTTATTCTTTATTTCGAAACAGGGTCTCACTAAGTTGCGGAGTGCCTCACTAGGTAGCTGAGGCTGGCTTCGAACCTGGATCCTCCGGTCTCAGCCTCCCAAATGCTGGGATTATGCGCCGCCACACCCAGCTAACTAACCATTTTTAAAAATCAACTCCTGAGCCGGGCATGGTGGCACAGGTTTGTAATCCCAGATTTGGGAGGCTGAGACCAGAGGATCCGGGTTTGAGGCCAGCCTCAGCTACCTAGTGAGGCCCTCCACAACTTAGTGAGACCCTGTTTCAAAATAAAGAATAAAAAATAGGGCTGGGGGTGTACCTCGGAGGTAGAATGCCTCTGGGTTCTATCCCCATACCAAAAAAAAAAAAAAAATCAACCCCTACCTAGATTCTGCCTGTCTAAACTATCAGAATTGTGGGGTGTCGAGCCGGGCGTGGTGGCGCACGCTTGTAATCCCAGCATTCGGGAGGCTGAGACCGGAGGATCAGGGTTCGCAGCCAGCCTCAGCTACCTAGTGAGGCACTCCGCAACTTAGTGAGACTCGGTTTCAAAATAAAGAATTAAAAATAGGCCTGGGGGTATAGCTCGGAGGTAGAATGCCCCTGAGTTCAATCCCCAGTA